>APFE030248508.1:43456-75684 GCA_000404065.3 Pinus taeda
TTACATTACACAAATGAACATTTCTTGGATGATATAAATGAAAAGACCTCCTTTCTATATATAGGAGTCTAAGGGGTCATAATATAATCAAAGCCGACATAACAATAATAATGTAAGGGCACAAAAATAACAATAGTGGGCTTTTATGGGGCACACTAGTAACAATATGGGCACTACATGGGTACGTCAATATAATAAGGGGGTTGTACTAATAACAATAAGGCGTTACACTAGTAGTATAGGGGCCTAACAGAAAAACTTTAACTGTTCCTTTTCCATAAGGAGTATGTTTTGTATTATCTGCAAGAAAAATGGAATTACGCCGGCAATCTTTGAAATTCCAAAAAAAATCATGTCAACAAGTCATGTGCTGAGTTGCATCTAAATCTAAGATCCACGCATCTTCATAGTCACTTCTAAGACAGGATGTAAGTTGTAATGTTGGCAAGGAAGTAAAAACATATTGTGAGTTATCATCATCTTGATCATTTGCAAATTGAGGTGAGTGTTGATGAAACTTGGGAATTTTATTAAGAGAAGTTTGACAATCTTCAGCGTAATGGTCAACTTGGTTACATCTTCGACACACAATTTGACTTAAGACTCTTCCTCTTCCTGAAGATTGTCCTCTGCCTCTACTTTGACTTCTATTTTGACATTGTCCTCTACCTTGATTATTATTTCCTTGTCCTTGAAAATAGCCTCTTCCTTGATTGTTTCCTCTACCTTGAAAATTACTCCTGCCTGAATTGTTGCCTCTATTAAAGTTGTTTCCTCTGCTTTGGCTTCGACCTCGACTTTGTACATTATGTGCTGCTTGATTTGGATTGAAATTCCCTCTGCCTCTATTTCTAGAATTGCTAGCCGATGATTTACTAGTGCTGGCCTCTATGAAAAAGACATCTTCACCAACTTTCTTCTTCTTCCCAAAGGTTTTATCATGTTGGATCAACATTTCGTAGAGCTCATCAAACTTTAGTTTCTCTAAATTTCCAGTTAATTATAGAGTATCCAAAAAATGTGTGTAGGAAGAAGGAAGTCCAACAATTAAAATTGTGACCATAAAACTATCATTTACTGATGGAAAACTAGCATTAATGATTTCCTACCTAATATTCTTAAGTCTTGAGATATATTCAAGAACATCACCTCGTTCATTCAATTTTTGTTGCAACAATTTTAATTGTATATCAACTTTCTTTGATTCAGTCTGAGTATCAAAAAGGTCATTAAAAGTTTTCAAAGCAAACCATGCATCTGTAGCATTTTCTATATGGACATACATTTCATCATTAACAGAAGATTTAATGAGAGATAAGGCTTTAGCATTCTTAACTTCCCATTTTGCTAGTGCAGCTACATCTGTGGTTTTATTCAGCTTAATATTACCATTACATATACCCTGCCATAATTCATTATAAATGAGAGTGCTTTCGATGAGGCGTTGCCATGTTTTATAAGATTTTGTTCCTTCAAGTTTGTCAGAATCAAAAAACAAATTAATCAACTTTGACATTATAGCATTGAAGCTTTGCACCAAGAATTAGACTCAGAAGAAAAAATATCAAGATGGGCAACACAACATGCAACACACAACGCAATAAATAACGATCTATCGGGGCTTGGCCTTGACCCTCGTATAGTCGTTGAAGTAGGAGAAAAATGATTGAGCTTTGCACTTGGCTCTAGTCAATTTCTCAAATATTTACAAGGTAACTTTCAAAATTTGACCTTTACAACGATGCTCTTAACTTGGTTTTAAAAAAAAAGGTTACCCCCTCAAAGTAAAATTACTTTGAGCGACAATGTGATGAACCCAAGTTTACGAATTAAAATAAAAGAACTTTTCTTTGAGAAATTACCCAACTAAACTTATTTCTCCATTCAAAACAAACTTTATGATCCACCTTATTTCTCCATTACAAAAAAACTTTATTATCCCACTTATCCCTCCATTAACATTACTCTCTTTTCTTTTAAAACTCCCATTAAAAAAAAAGGTGAATTTTATGTGAACTTTAAAGCATACATCATGCTTTTAAAAAACCACTTCCTTTGACCATTTAAAATAATTTACGGTGCATGCTTTTAGCAATCCACACTAGCTTCTTGCTGGTAGGCTGGCTCACGTTGGCTTCTTGCTGGTAGGCTTCTTCCTGGCAAGCTAGCTCACGCTAGTTGGCTCATGCTAGCTTCTTGCTACTCACCCTGGCTGGCTTCTTGCTACCGGTTTCACTGCAAAAAAGAATACTGCACAGAAAAAGTCACCACAAATATCCAAATCACACTTCAAATAAGACTCTCTGTTTTTTTTATCTTGTTCTCAAAGACTCACCTATAAATTTCATACCATCTACTTGGACAATAGAAGCGAATGTGCGAAGATGGCTTGGTCCAGCACTTGACATCATATAAAATGGACGACTAATTCTTGCTTTTTGTGTTTCATCCAGCAAAAGAACCTTGGATTCAATATTGCCATGTTCTCCACACGATGCATTAACACCCTGCAATGTATAAATTCACATTCTTCCAAGGATCTCAGAGTATGAGGAATTAACACTGGCTCGACGGGTAAAGCTGGGGGTCAAACGATTTTGGCAGATTTAGATGGCCATTAATATGTAGAAATAACAGAAGATTTACGTCGTTTTCTGCCTTTGTTTCTGTATACCAAGAATAAACACAGAAAAACTCAAAGCATGCCTATATTCCTCCTCTCAGCACCTATGAGATCATCTCTGTAGATTTTGAGTATGTGTTCATTAATCTCTGGTTTACAGAGATCCTCACGCTAGTATAGTTCTTGAATAAAAATTGTTGTTTCTGGATTGCATCGATGTCTTCTGAGAAGTTGTCACCTTGTGTGGAATTATTTTCTTTAATGGGATTTATTAAATTAAAAAAACAAATGAAACACAAATTCGATCTTCATTAAATGGCCACTGCTAATAGATACGTAGGCTCTATCTTCATTAAATGGTCGCTGCAAATGGATTCGCAGATTCTCCACCTGAAATATCAATAATCATGAAAATGACAAACACGATATCCAGGAATTTAATAACAGTGGTCTTTTTATCATAAATCTAGAGGTAGCGCAGCAAGACACTCTGCTAATGTTTGCTCGTTTAGATACAACAGAGCCCAGGCCGATAAAATAAAATGCTAAGATTTGACTTTTAAAAAAAACAGACACTATCCACATTCCCGTCTATCCATAAATATAGAAACGTTGAACAACTCACCACACATGCATGAAGGTCTAGAATCAATTTTTTTTTTAAATATGTTGAACCATATTTAAAAGAAATTGGATACAAAATATTAACTGACCAAATTAATGGAGTTTTTCATGTGCCTGTACGCTGAAATCTCCTTTTCACATCCACTGCAACATGATTGAAGCTCTGATACCACAATAATGGCAAAAGTGTAATTTTATTAATAAAAAAAAAATTACATATTTGATTTTGCAAGAGTTTACACTTGAACAACCAAACACTCTTGCAATGAGCTATTTATAAGCTCAATGTCCTAACTACCTCTATTTATGGATCACTTATTAAATAACAAGTGTCCATTTACAATAAATGCTATTCAAAACAACTAGCTAAAAATCTCCTAAAATAGAGCCTAAGATACGACACATTTGGAGAATCATATCTTGTTACAACAATATACTAATTCTAAATGTCTCTATTAAATAATTAAATATTCTTAAATAATAATTATTAATTTAATATCTTAAATTAATAATTATTTTATTCTAACTTTATTACTTGTATTCTTTTTTTTTGGATCATCTACAATATATAGGAAAAATAAGAATTAAAAGAAAATATTTTATTGTTGTATGATAATATATTTAATATGATTAATTTTACTTATACTTAAATATATTAGTAATAAAATATCAATTTAATGTTCATCTTAACCACAGCCGGAAAAGATTAAATTTAATTCATATAAAATTATTATTCATTTCAATATTTTCTTAATATTTTTTTCTATATATAAATATTCACCAGTTAAATATTTATGAAAAATATAAGGTTTAAATATCTCAATGAACATGCTATTTCTATAACATTCAAAAATATAATTTAAACAAAAAAAATATTACACATTGGTTTTTTGGCTCTAAATTAAGTTTGTACTTAAGAAATTTGATCCTCTCAATTCTTAGATCCTTAGTTAAGAAATTTGATCCCTCTCAGCTTTTAGATCTTTAATTAAAATAGATCGATACTAGTTTATATCTAAATGTAAAAAAAATCACATGCAAATAATCCATTAACTAAATTCAAGTAATTCAAAACATTTAGAGAAAAAACAAATATTTTTACTATAAAATAATGCCTCCAGATTGAAGGCATAAATAGGCCTGGCTCATTTATATTCCGATAACCAACATACGCCATGAATTAATCTTCCGATAATCAATATGCGCTATGAATTAAGATGGTGGCATACAGTCACACAATCTCTTATTGCTATTTCATCGTCACTATATTGTGTTTGTTATTCACTACTGTAAACTTATGAATAACCATCGAAGAAAAATGTGTTTGGTAGACGGATTTTGTCAGTTACACTTCAATTATATCTCCGACATTGTGATCTCTATGTTGATAGGTTACACCATAATCTCTACGATCTCTATGTTGATAGGTTACACCATAATCTCTACGATGATAAGTTACTGGATCAACTGAATGAAGTTGCACTATGACCATATAAATTACAGTGCACTATGAGGATATAGATTACCTTGTGTGCGTTAAATGTCCTCTGTAATTTCATAAGGAATTGCAATTTTTTCTTTTAATTTAAAATTTTAAGATTATAATTATATATATTGTTATATGAATGAAAATCTATATTTAGAATGTGGATTATCCTAAAATATATCACGAAGTATTAATAATAATGTTGCTGAAGAAGTATTAATAATATTGTCGATGGCGAATACAAGACAAAAAAATATTGTCGATGGCGAATACAAGACTAAAAAAAGCCAAAAACCAAGAAATCCTAACTTTTTATATGTGAATGTTTATAACCTTCTATATATTATAAAAAGTCTTTAGCAAACCTAAATCTTCAACATGTTTTAAATACATATCATATTTTTTTAATTTAGATTGTAAGTGTTTATACGGTATTAAACATTAAACTAAAGTATATATTAACTAGTCTATTTATTTAATATATATATATTTTTTAAGAATGATGTATGTGATATAAATAATTTTACTGAACGAGCTTTAGAAATTGTTGGGCACACAGGGTTTCATTTTTATAGATTTTCTGCAAATTTCGTTTATAAATTATTAAATAGTGAATCTAAATAGTGAATCTATATGATTTAGTTAAAAATATAGTTTTTTTTAGGTATAGGTATCAGTTAAGCTAGCTCTTCTTCAGTTTCATAAATTTCTATGATGAAATTTTTCTCTACTCTTTAGGTGGTTCAAGAAATTCCTTACTCAATGTTCTTGTGGATCAGGTGTTGTGTACTTTTTTTTTTTTCCGAAAATGTTTTGGTTTGCAAATTTAATGGCCATTGGCCACACATGGCCGATCTGCACAAATGGATATATGAGACTTGGAAACGTGTGACAAACAAATTGAAAATTTATTCTGTGGATCGTTTTATGTTGTCGTTTTTGATAACATAGAGGACAATATCACTAGAATTTTGTATTTTCGGTTTAGTTCAAGTAACCAGGAAAACCATTGTTCATCCTCTCCACTTAGGACATTATTTTTCTTTTTTTCTTGCTAGTAGAGGAATTAGAAACTGGGTGGTAATAGATCAATTGTGACTACTACCACCATAACCTCTAGGTACTTACATATACCCTTTCCATTGACATCAGTAAGTGGTGAGATTTGAACCTTGAATCTTCTAGTGCATAACACATCATAATCACGACACTTGCTAATTGAGCTTTGCTTAGAGGTTTCTACCTAGGAAGTATTGATCATGGACCAACCATAGATTAGATCATTCACCATGGTGAAAAAAAAAGAGAGAGGATAAAATCATCTTAATTTTGATGACTTAAAAGGTTAAGAAAGCCTGAAAAAATTTTTTAAATTAAGATTTGATTTAAACAATGACAATTGAAGAAAATACTCAAATTAATTCCTTGTTATTGTAATTTTGTTGATTTTTTTGTACTAATCAAACTTATCATTTTCTAAATTAAAATTGCCTACTACTTTATAACATCTTGATTTTCTCTTATTCTCTAATTTTTTAATCACATTATTAAAACTCCTATTTGAATGTAATAATATTTTTATTATCATTAATATGTTACAAAATAACTTATTTTTATTTTTATATTAACTAATGTTTTGAGCAAAACCTAATATCCTTATTATTAATTATAATTCAAATTTAAATTTAAAATAATTTTGGTGAGCCTCCTATTATCCATATTTTTTATTTTTTTAAATTAATTACTTAGTCAGAACTATATTCGCAAAACATTCTATTAATCCTTTTTATCTATCTTTAATATTCTAGAAATACTCCATCCCTAAATTCATTCTTATTAACAATTTCATGAAATTATAATTGTTTTTAAATTTATAGTAATCCTTCGACCATCTAAATATCCCCTTTTCACCGATATATAAATTAATAACAATCAATACAAAATATACATATGAAAATGCTTTTACTTTAACATTTTACACGCCTTCAAAAAATATCCATTTCATTTCCCTAGGAAGGAAATTGATCGATACGAATTGATTATATGATACGATGTTAGTAGCTGATAAAATAGTTGTTTCAGCCTCTACAATAGCTATAACAAAAATCGATAAGATATCTCTAGTTATATTTTAAGATAATCCGAAGTATTTGGTCTAGATTTACATTTTGGGTCACTGTTATCTCTGAATAATACTGAAATCTGAAATATAACAGTGGAAAAATTTCATGTGAGTTAGCCTAAAATCAGTGTTTGCTTTCCAGGGCAGATTCCAATTAGCATATTTGATTATGCCGAAACTAGTCCCAATGTTGTCCATACCCACCAATACAGTCGAGGGCCCAAGACATGGGGAATTTATACCGAGGGGAGACAATACGAGGGCAGTCCTATGCTTACCGAGAGCTGGCATGCATACCGAGGGATAATGCCCATTACTTTACGTTCGTGAAATACGAAGTAGTAGTGCGTAATGACATATATATAGAGAGAGAGAGATCTCTATTTTATTGTATAAGATATTATGAACGTATTGACTCTACTGATTTCGGTAATTAGATATAATAAAGAGAAAACATATTGCTCAGTAAGGTGCTCCGCTATAGAGAAAGAGTGCCGGGCCAACCATAGCGTAAACCCGCCCGGAACAAAACTACAGGTAACACGCCCGCTATTTGGCTAGGTAGGAAAGTCTTGTTCTTCACCCGGCCACACACTGGAATATTTCCTTGGCCCCCTATACTATATATATATATATGCTATTGATCCTGCAATCTCTCTCTTTTTCTACCTGGATTATTAGACCGTGTTTAGCCTCTTGAAGGAGCATATTTAGGTACTTAGACTTATGTTATATAGATGTAGACAGTTACATATTTCATGAAATTGAAAGAAGTTCATTTTTTCTACACCTTTTTTATTTTTGTTGGGGCATGTAGTATGTAAGGAATATTTGTTGGTAGATCAAGCCAAGATAGCAGTTATAGTGGACTTACCTCCTCCCATTTCTATGAAAATGCTACACGTGACACTGGGGCATATTGGGTATTACTAGAAATTCATGAGGAACTATGCTAGAATCACCACACCATTAGAGAAGCTGCTCAAGAGGGATGCTCGGACACCAGACTTTCAAAAAGATTTTGATACATTGAAGGAGAAGTTAGTGACTGCAACTATTTTTATATTCCTAGATTGGCCCCAGCTCATTCTTCCTCCTAACCTCTACCATGATATTATCAAACACCATTAGAAGTTGGGCAGGGGACAAATCAAAAGGCTAGTCCTCATTCAAGAATACTTCCTCCTTTTTCATTTATTCCTCCTCTCCCATCATAAGGGGCTGTTTTAATCTCAAAGTGAATGCTTGAAGCACAACAAGATTTTGGTTTTTTTATGATGATGATGATGATGATGGTTAACGTCCATCGAGACCAAACATTGGTCTATCGGACCTAAAGAAACAAATTATTTATTTTGATTTAATATTTTATTCCTATGCTCAAAAAGCTTGGAGAGTAGTCTCCCAAGCTCACTATAATTTTGACATTGTAAAAGGCTAGGAAGGTCATTGTTGTAACAAAGATTGTGAAACTGAGATCTAATGTGGTTGTATGGGGGGCACTCTAAGAGGAAGTGGTTTTCATCCTCGATGTTCCTATTCTCACATATATGGCAAATCCTTTCCATCCATGGCGTTTTAGGAACTGCCCAACGACCTGTTTCACTATGGAGCTCATGAGAATTTGTTCTAATCTTTGCTATATTAATTTTCTTCTTTGAGCTACTTAAAATAGAGAGATACTTTTGATCTTCTAGGGTGGGGTTGATGACCTTCTAATAATAACTTAATTTTCTTTTAGTCGCTAAATCTTTCTCACACCACATTTTTTCTTTGAACTTAGAAGTAACAATATCTTTAATGTTATTTATGTTTTGCAATGCACCATTCTCGTTGATCTCCCAATAGTTTGACCAGGCCCTTGTGTCTTTATGCCACCCCCGATTGAGCCTTAGGTTGTTTTGGCTGGAATTTAAAGCTAGCTTAGGAAGTCTATGATCGTCCATGTTATTGAGTTTGTGCTTGTACAACAGAAACCTAATCATAGCTAGGCTCTCAATAGCGGAAATACCTGCTTCTATAAGGAGAATAGGATATGGTGTATTACTTTTAATTTTCAGGTTATAAGTTATAAAACGCTTCTGGATTTGCTTAATCTTTCTCCATGATTCTATGGAGATGCTGCCACCCCAAACCTCACAGCCATATAAGATAACAGGAGTGACTAAAGTTTCAAAGAGGAACTTCTTTTTATCCCACATTACGAGGTTTGTTGTTTTACAATTATTTTCAAGACCAAAATAGGCTTTCCACCCCCCATTAGTCCTTTTCTCAATGCTATAGTTCTAGTTGAGCTTGTGATGAATATCAATTCCTAGGTACTTGCAAGAATACACTTCCTCCAAGTTATTATTGTCATACATAAAATTAAGGTAAGTGTCCTTCTTAGATTTGATAATCATAACTTTTGTTTTATCAATGTTAATCGTTATACCCATGATAGAGCAGAAATCCTAAAAATGTAAAATTTTGTTAAATTTATTTAAATCACAATTTTTTATTTTACAATCAAACTAAAGGAACCTACAAATATTTACCATATTCACTAGTTAATATCTAATTCAATAGCTCGCTCATGGGTTCTACACCAGTTGACGAGCTTTTGAACCTCTGGAATTTTTAACGATTTTTTTCAAAACTTTTATATTTATGTTTGTATTTTCACATTATGAAATTGATGGAAAATATACCTAGGTAAATATAAAATAAAAAATAAAATTATTAAAAATTAGAGCAATAATTTTATTTTAGATCAATTGTTTTTATTAATTAATTATGTAATAAAAATAATTTTATTATATCAGCCAGACACTAAATTGGTGTATTAGACTTTTTTGTTTGTGGGATAAGGAGTCCATCTCTGAGCAGCTATATATAGCTGTTAACTCTACAAAAACATACATATTCAACTCCTCTGATTCTAAACTTATAACGTTTTAAACCCACAAAAATCTAGGCCATTCTACAGGCTTAAAACCACCCATCACCCATCTTTGTGGCCCAAACAATTTCCGGGTCAATCTCGACTTAATTGTTATTCTCTTATTCTTCGTTGTGGATAAACGATATAATTTCGTCCACGTCAGCTTATATTTAAAAAATATCGCGTCCGCGCTTCAAACAATCTCCACCCATTGTCAGCTTATATTTAAAAAATATCGCGTCCGCGCTTCAAACATTCTCCACCCATTTGTGTGGCCAGAAAGACGACGTATTCCTTCCCGATTTGATCCCTCGTTTCCTATAGGCCACATAATTTCCCAGGAAATAATATCGTTTCCTTGCTGTATTTTTTGTTTTCTTTGGGTCCTAGTTGCTTCAAGTTAGAGAAAGAATCAGTTGATCATGCATATCGTTGCTGCAGGCCTTTTTTCAAATAGATACGTGCAGATTGTCATCTATAAATCCATTCCTCTGTTCAAGTTTTTTCTACAATCGATATAGCGACGCCACCGACTTCCCTTTTAGAAAGCGCTGCCTCTGAAAATCAGTTACTTGGACAATTGAAATCTGGTATGCAAATTTCAGATTCTACGCCTTTTTAAATTAACATATGTATGCGCCTTTTCTCGCAAAATAAGGGACTTGGGTTATTGAAATTTTACATCAGTATCAGATTCTTAGCATTACAGATGCATATTGAGTATCTGCTTCCAAATTAATTATTCTCAAAATTTACAATAACAAGTCGTAGATATGAGTTTCTTTATTTGCCGAATGCTGTATATATCACTTTATTTTTATAGCTAATTAGATACGCCACCGACTTCCCTTTTAGAAAGCGCTGCCTCTGAAAATCAGTTACTTGGACAATTGAAATCTGGTATGCGAATTTCAGATTCTACGCCTTTTTAAATTAACATATGTATGCGCCTTTTCTCGCAAAATAAGGGACCTGGGTTATTGAAATTTTACATCAGTATCAGATTCTTAGCATTACAGATGCATATTGAGTATCTGCTTCCAAATTAATTATTCTCAAAATTTACAATAACAAGTCGTAGATATGAGTTTCTTTATTTGCCGAATGCTGTATATATCACTTTATTTTTATAGCTAATTAGATTTATTTTATTTTATTTTTGTTTTTCTTTTAAAAAACAATAATAATATCTATTTTTAAGGTCACAGCCAACCCAGACACCAAATTGGTGTATGAGACCCCCTTGTTTGTGGGACAAGGGACCCGCGCAGCTATTTGACTGCTAAGTCTACGAAGGCATACATACTCTACCCCCCTCTGGTTTTGAACCTGTGACCTCTTAGGAGGAAACACATGCTCTTAACCATTAAGCCCACTCAAGTTGTATCCATTAGGCCCACTCAAGCTACATTGAGCTTGGCACTAGGCTGGTTTGCTTTTCCGTTGTTAAATTATAATGTAGTGTGTGAAATTTGTTTCAGCTTATATGTCATTCGAGATATTTTTAATTTCCTCGAAATAATTTTTATCTTCAATCTCTTTTTATAAGTGGAAGACTAAATTCTATTCAAACGTATTTATCTACACTTCACTTAATAGATTATTAATTTATTTTAATTTAAAAATTATATCTATTATCTATATATATTCAAATTAAATTATTTTTTTGAAATATTTTATTATACGAGCATTATAATATTTTCTAAATTTCAATCCCTTATCTATGTATTCATACCCCACAGAAATATAGAACAAAATCGATTATTAACCTAACTCCAAGCCAAATATATTGAATATATAACCGATTTAAAATACCTTCATAAAATATAGTATATAAGATAATTTTATAAACCCCACATTCAATCCTACAACATTAACGAGTGGGATAGAGTCCATTATATTTCCTCCACGAACATATACATAAGATTGAGGTGATTTTAGCAATCTGAATTTCAGGTAAGTGTGCTCCCTTAGGTTTTTCTATATGATTTTAGTAACATGAATTCCAGGTATTTGTCCTTCCTTAGTTCTTTCTATGTACATTGAAAACAAAAATCCATCCAATTTTCCTCTTCAAAGTATACATAAAGGAGAGGTCATCCTTTTGTAATTTTCCTCTTCAATGTATACATAAAGGAAAGGTCATTCTTTTGTAATCCCTTTAAACCATAGTTACCAAAATTCGATACGAATACTGTATTATTCGATGAAATTTGATTTGGTTTTTAAGGATAAGTGATTGGATAAGGGGTTAAATGAAAAATTAAATGCCTCAAAATCCGCGGTTGGTGGTTTAATTAGATGGAACAAATAGTGGTAGGATGGCATCCACGCATAAAGAAAGAAATTGGAAAATCACAGTGGAATAGGAAAGTTTATAATTTCCAATTTCATTATTGTTTTTATGGGTTAAAAAGCCAGTAAAATAGAAAAGAAAGATTTTGTTACACCAAAGTAACAGTTTGTTAATTTGTAATAGATGTTAATTTTGCAATAACTGATTTTATGGAGTTTCAGATATTTTAAAAAATGTTTATATTTATTAAGAAGGATTTTAGATAAATCAGTTTTAAAATTAGAAAAATATTTAAGATTGAAATTTAAAAATAAAGAAGTATTGAAGTGAACTGAAGTTTTTTTTGGTGAATTGTATTTGTAAGGTTATTATATTATCTAGTTTATTGAATGTTATCCAAAAGTCAAAATAAATTTAGAAAAAATTAAGCTGAAAATATTTTGTTACAAAAAAAATAATGTAAAATGATAGTTTTTAAGATATATAGTGTCGAATTTTTTTCAAATTAAAAATTTTCCATTCAAATTTTTATGGTATCATATCGAATTCCAATCCAAATTGAAATTCAAACTTGGTAACTATGCTTTAAACTACACACCTAAATCCAGGTGTTTGCAATTCAATAACTTCCGCTCCTCCAGCCGCCCTCAAACAAACTTCACAATTCTCCGTACCCAAAAACAAGTCCTATTTTATCGTAAATATCCTCGGGTATTTACTTATATTTGCCCCCAACTCTTATTTTATGATTCGTCACGGTCGATATAATTTCAACGAATAATGGTAGCTTCTAGAAAAAAATATATCGTTTTGCCTGGTGTTTTACTGTTTGCTTGCAATTGCACTTCTCGATAGGGAAGAAACTGACACATAATTTGAATTAGTCTGGTTGGTTATTAATGTGGTGTGCTGTAGAAATATGTTTATCTATTTATATCAATTATATTCGTAAAAGTGATTATGCTAGTAAATAGAGAAGAAATAGAGTGATAATTTATATTAGTCTTGCAAATTTTAAGCAGAGAAAATAAGAATATATAATTTTGCTTAATATTTCACTGGTTGCTTACAAGTACACTTATAGATAGGGAAAAACAGACAAATAATTTGTATTAACATAACTTATTAATATGATAGGCTGTGACATATATCTATCCATTTATATGGATCATATTAGTAAATATAATTGTGCTAATAAATAAAAAAGAAATCTAGTAATAATTTGTATAAATCCTGCTATAAACAGAAAGAAGGAAAAAAAAACATACAAACAATTAGCTAAACATATAAAATATATTGCTCTGTTTATTCCTTTCGGCAATCGAAATAGCCTCACACTAACTGAAATTGGAATTTCACCGAGCGCACAACAATCAACATGACCTAAATAGTGACTGCAATTTCTACAAAAGGCCGAGGTGTGGTTATAACTGTAACTATACTAGAAAATATGCGATATATATTTGGATGATATTCTGAGTAAATTTGTCGCAATATGTTGGACACTGGCAAGAATTTATATAAGGTAGTACTATAAAGTAGTACTTCTCAACCGTCATTTTTTTTAGTGATGATATTAGTTGAAAAATAATAATTATCCTATAAGATTTGAATTTTTGAAATTCAGGAGAAATTTTTGGAAATTTAAGTTATAGTTATTTTTAAATTTTTGGAAATTTTAAATTATAATTATTTTAAAATTTTAATTATTCCAAAATTTTAAATCATATTAAAGTTATTTTTACTATTAAAAAATAATTTAAACATTCCAAATCTCAATTTAAAATAAAAAATAAAAAATTCTAAATTTCAACTAGATAATCACCATCCAAGTCACCTAACTTGACGATTACCTTTTCCCTGGTCAGAAATGGCATGCCTACTCTCTGAACTAGACACTACTGGCATTCATTCCTACCCACCCTCTGTGCAGATGATAAACTACAAAGACAGCCACCGCCTAAACAAAAAAACTGCAATCCCGAAGAAGCAACAAAGAAATAAAAGACAAAACTCCCTCCCCCCTAAGTCAACGGTGAATTCATTACTGCCTTTACTACGTGATTCTCGTACTTAAACGATTCATTATTGCTTTTTCTATGTGATTCTCCTATTAATCTTCAACTATATTAAATATGCTATGATATTTAATATATATGACGTATACTTCAGATTTTTTATATATTCCAGAAATGAATCTTCCATACGTGAAAACATTGTATTAAATATAGAGAAAAAAAAAAATCTTACCCTCATATCAACATTGTATTAAGTATAGAGAAAAGAGAAGATCTTACCCTAGATATCTATCAAGGCCACTCATCTAATTGAGAAACAAGCAAGGTAGTGCTTGAACAACGGTGAATTCATTATTTCTTTTACTACGTGATTCTCCTGCTTAAACGATTCATTATTGCTTTCTCTACGTGATTCTCCTATTAATCTTTACTCCATTAAATATGTTATGATATTTCGAAAATATGACGTATACTTCAGATTTTTTATATATATTCCAGAAATGAATCTTCCATAACTGAAAACATTGTATTAAGTATAGAGAAAAAAATAAAAAAATATTACCCTAGATATCTATCAAGGCCACTCATCTAATTGAGAAACAAGCAAGGTAGTGCTTGAAGAACCAATTAAGGCATATCTCTCATTCTTTGTTTCATAAGTAAGGCAGGTATGACAAGTTAGTTAAAAAAATTAAGTGATCACCAAGACTAATATCATGTATAGATTTAGAAGGACGATGGGTGGGTAAGCAAGACTAATATCATGTATAGATTTAGAAGTACAATAGGTGGGTAATTGGGTGGTAGTTAAGTAATTTTGGATTAGAAGAGCAGATAGTTGATTGCTTTTGGTTGGGTGGTTGGGTGGTGATAGTGAAATATGGAGCAAGGAAATGAGCATTTTAATATTTTACAAGGTTGATCATGTTTAATTTAGGTTTAATTAGGATATGATGGTTAGGTGTATTAGGTTTATATTGGTTTTTGATAGTGATTCCCAACTGGTTGTGTTTCTTAATGACTAACTTTGTTTAGCTATAATAGGTATGTGATACTGTGGTCATATGTGATACTCTAGTGACATAAAAAGTGTGGCCTTGGGACATATGGTATTTGAGTGACATTAAATGTGAAGATTATGGAAGTCCAACTTCACCACAAATGCCCCTTTCAGTGGATGAGATGATGGAGTTGCATTGACAAGAATCTGGTTGACAAAGATGTGAAAGGTTTTAAGTGGGGAAGAGTGTAAGGACGCTAACTTGAAGTACTTTTGGCAATGACACAACAAAGGGTGCATGGGGAATATTTGGCAGGTTTTATGGTGATTTCTAAAAGGTTTTTCACAAATCATAGGATTAATATGCATAGTAGACTTTTTTTCACATATTCTATCAATAATGCTAGTAATTTGTATTTTTGTATTGAGAGCATTGTTCAATTTGTATAAGGATTTTCATAATTTTAATTTATTTATCAAGAATTATTAGATGGATAGTAGGATTTAACTTTTTATATAATATTTTAGAATATTTTTAGTAGTAACACAAATAGAAAAGTTGATATATATCTCTTATTTTAATTAAATTAATTAAAAGTAAAATACTAATAAACAATATTGGTATGAAATGAATTTATATTTTTTTCCACCATGTAATATTCATAAAATGGTCCTATTAACCTATAATACTATATCAAAAATCTATAAAATAATCCTATTTTTTCAACATGTGATATTCATAAACCATCATATAAATCCATAATACTATATCAAAATCTATAAAAATATTCATAATTCGGTTAAAAATCTTTGTTTCAAATAAAATTATAATCTAAATAATTTTATAATAGTTATATTTATCTATATTTATATCATAATCCCTATAATCACCATATACACGTGTATGGTAATGACCACATGATACTTATATAGTAATGACCACATGATATGATATAAAATAAGTAAAATACTCTTTGAATCCTAGGAAATTATTTTGGAAAAGCATAACAATACAAAGTTCAAACCATCCGTATCTATTCAAAGCATTTGGCGTTCAGATGGAGAATAAGAGTTAAACAGAAAAGTGTTAGTTCTTTTAGTTGGGGACATTGGCATAACGTGCGCAGAGATCAGGTGTGCAGGTTTGTTTTGAGGCGAAGTTTGTGTTATTTAGTTGGTTACATTCACAATATACATGTTGTGGAGTGACATTTGGTCTATAATTTGTGAAGGAAAGGTATCCACGTCTACCCCGACCTTGTTTTCATCCTCTGGCCAAGGTAGGCCATGTTCACGTTGTTTTCCTTTTGATGTTACTTTAACCCACTATCAGCTGCTGCACCTTCTGTAAGCAGACGCGTATCCTTTTCACGGCTCTAGGCTTCCATAAATTGTCATTTATCCAGTTTCTGCGGAGAAAGTTGTGAGATCATAATCAGCGACATATTTTCAACACATTAAATGTTATCCTCGATATGTAGCCCTCGATATGTTGCTGGCTACATAGCCAGAAGGTTTTAATTCTGACCCACAACAAGGAAATTTTCTGAGGGCACAGTTAAATGTCAGCATTAATTCAATCTCAGCCTGCATGTTGTTGACAATCTGAGCATTGCGTGCGATTAGGATTCCACAGTATGGGTAGAATGCTATTTATGTTAGGTATAGAATATTTTGAAACGGGGTTATAAGAATTTTTATTTTATAAAAAATAAAAGGATATGGATTTCTAGATTTTTATTAAGGTTATTTTTGTGATATTTAAGGTTATTTTCTGAAGTGGTTCGAGTGGAAACCTAATAATTTTAAACTTTATTCCATTTTAAGGTACATATATTTTAACATTTACCAGTTTACCTAACATTTACCAGTTTAACTATTTGACTGTTAAAGGTATATATATTTTAATTTTATGATTTTAAAAGTAAGACTTCTTAGAAAAAACCATATTCTTGACCATTAAACCCACACTCAAACTATATAGATAAATTTAATAATTTCAAAATATATTTTTTTTAATATGGAATTTCAATAATAAAATCAAAGATTTTTAAACAGTTTTATGTTTCAAAACTTATGAATGATTTTGCCAAGTTCACTCATTCTATCTTGCACTATACATTTTCAACATCACATAAAATAAATGGCTGAGAAATTAAATAATACATAAATGTGTTGATGACTATTTACATTTTTCTGGCTGAGAAATTAAATAATACATAAAAGTGTTGATGACTATTTACATTTTTCTTCAGCCAGTTAATTTAAATGGCTATTCTAGTTATAACATTGATGGTTTTATTTCTATATATCTGATCGGAATGCTCCTTCTGTTACATTCCACATTATGACTAATGTCGATGGTTTTACTTTCTATTCCTAATATCTAATCGGAATGTTCTTTCTGTAATCTGACCTTCAACAGAATAGGGTCATGGAGAGCTCTGGACATTTAGCTTCAGCATCCACACTGGGCACTATACTGCTGGTGATATTGATGTTTCAAGCATGGAACTTTAGGTTAATTGCAGAGGCTCAGAATGCGTCCATACCTGCAGTTTTTGTCTTTGGCGACTCATACGGCGACACAGGAAATAATGATTACATCCCAACATTTATCAAAGCAAATTTTCTTCCTTATGGTCGAGACTTCGTCAACCATCTGCCCACAGGACGTGTTTCCAATGGAAAACTCATGTCGGACTATTTCGGTGAGTATGCTTAATATTTACAAAGTTGAATTTCAATGAAATCCTATGGAAGCTGGTAATTACTTTGTTCAAACAATTTCAAATGTAATTTATGTTTGCAGTTGAATTGCTGCATGTCAAAGAGTTGCTGCCACCATATCTGGACCCTAAACTTCAGTACTCGGATCTAATAACAGGCGTTAGCTTTGCTTCTGCAGGAACGGGTTTAGATAACCTAACTAGTGAATTACTGGTATCAATGTTGTTATTTAATATGTAATTATTGGATTTATGTAAATTTCAGATGCTGAAGAAGATTCTGGTATCTAATAGTCAGGAAAAGGTCTAACATTTTAATGCGCTATACCTAATATTGATTTTCATCTTCCAATTTCCAAAGTTAGTCAGATGGGTAATGGCTAGCGTGGATGTGTAGGAAGTTATACCAGTATGGAAAGAAATCAATTACTTTAAAGAATATAAAGCAAGATTGATAAAGTTGGTGGGAGCTGAACGAGCCGACAAGATTTTGAGGGACGCAATATTTTTCTTCGTCATCGGCACAAACGACTTCGCTTTCAACTACTTCACATTTCCATTTCGTCCCCTTCACTACAGTGTTTCAGGTTACACGGATTTTCTGTTGCAGACATACGCGTCTTACATCAAGGCAGGGGAACAATAAGTTTCAATCTACAGATTTTAAGTCTGATCGCTACGCCTAAAAAGATTCTTACTAGATTATAATATTTGTTATGACAGGATCTATATAGTCTGAACGCTCGCAGAATTGCGTTGATTAACGTTCCTCCTTTGGGATGCCTACCTATAGAGAGAACATTGCATTTCGTTGAGGAAAAAGGAGAGTGTGTGGATGAAATCAACCGGGCTGCATCTGGTTTCAATGAAGGGTTGAGTCCAATGATGGAACAGCTGAAATCTGTCCTTCCGGAGTTAAAGATTGTTACTCTTGATTATAACGGTCTCATTCTAGACTTCATACAAAACCCTAGCAAATTCGGCAAGTCTCCTTCTTCAATAGCCTTCCACTAGTACATCCATATTATATTCCCTTAGCTTTTAGGTATTACTATGATTAGAGTAAATATCGCTCATGATGATTGCGTGCAGGTTTTGAGATGACTGCTACGGCTTGCTGCGGCACTGGACTTATAGAGGCTGGGTTGCTGTGCAACCAATTGACTCCATTCACCTGTTCTGATGCAGATAAATATCTGTTCTTTGACTCCGTGCATTTATCTCAAAAGGCGTACGAAATCATAGCAAATAAGTTTTTGGGTCGCGAAATCTTGGGACTTGTGTCCAACTCGATGACTGAGTAGATGGATAGCTTATTATCCAAGGGACAAGACGATGACGTTTTACGGTTTATGGTGTGATTTGGGTTGCATCCAAACCTTAATGAGTGTGACAGTATATGTCGCCTTCTAATTGGTGAAAACAGATGGATGAAATATACCACCCAGCTTTTTAATCAACAGATAGCTGTATATATATTTTTAGTTGCACGTGCATGGATTATAGCTCTATATATTGTTAGTTGCACGTGCATGGATTATAGCTCTATATATTTTTTATAGTATTGTTACGATTAATGTAGTTGTTAGATAATTATTACTTAGGAGAAAAAATATGCCTGAATACTTATTATCATTATTTATATAAACAAAATTATTAACAATTTTGTCTTCCCATTGTTAATGAATATTGTTCAAAGCTTATGAGTTGTCATTATGATCTTTAGGTTAGTGTCAATAGTTTCCCGGTAGTAGGAAATTTATGAAGTGGTAATGTAGAGAAGTTCATAGTGTGAACTTTTGTATTTAACATATTAAATTTTAATATAAATCATAGTATTAGTCTTATTTATATAGTTGTAGATAGTTATTTTTGAGAGGAAAAAAAATATAAATATAGATTATCATATATTTATATGAATAAAATTGATAACAACTTTAAGTAAGTATTGATAATGTTAATAGCATGGTCAATTTATGTTATGATTAAATATGTTTAATTATGATGGACAATGTTTGGCTATGGTTGAATATGCTTAACCATATTTGGCTATAGCTCATAAAATATCCCATGATTGAATATGGTTAGACATGTTTGATTATGGTTGGACATGCTTTTCCGTGGTTAACCATGCAAGACTATCATTAAACACAATTAACTAATTTTGACAATCTATTGATATGGTTTACCATATTTTATTATGGTTAATGATGATTGGTTATTTTAGACCGTCCTTAAGCATGACACTAACTTTTACCATGGATGATTATGTTCAACATTGATTGGCTATGATTCACCAAGTTTCACTATGGTTAATGATGGTTTTCGCAGGGCATACTATATTTAAAAATTGTTGACCATGGTTGGCCACATTTGATTATGGCTTACTGTGGTTGACCATGGTTGACAATGGTAGAGGCGATCATCTTTAAAATCCAATCAAATTGTTATATCCATATTATGACATTAAGGAGTTAGATATATTGGTATGTTGACCTTGGTAGACTTATGTTGACTAGTTATGTTCTTCACTAGTTAGGTTATATTATAGCATTCATTAAGTATCATGCTACACTATGACATTAATTAAGGGTTATGATTTGTTTATGATTTCAGTAAATACTCATATCATAGCAAGACGTTTATCTTAATTGACTTTATTGAATTTATACATTACTCAATGTTTATGTCGCATTGCAAGAGTCATCAAAGCTTATGTTGCATTGAATTTAGTTGACTTTGGTTGGCCATGATTGATATGGTTAACAATGTTTGAATGTGCTTGATAATGGTTGATTATGGTTGACCATACTTGATCATGGTTGACTATGGGTGACTATATTTGACCAAGTTGGCTATGTTTGATTATGGCTAAAAATGATTGGACATGGTGCAACATGGTAGACCTTTGTTAATCATCATTTATTATGATTGATAATGTTTGATGATGCCTAATTGTTGGCCATGTTTTACCATGGTTCACTATGATTGGACATGGTTAATCATGGATAATCATGTTTTACTAGACCATTCTTGACTATGGTTAACTTTATTTAACCATGGTTTAATTATGGTTGTTCATGTTTGGCTATGGTTAAAGGAAATTAGATATGTAACACCATGTTCAACCATGATTGAGTATGGCTTTCCATCTACAACCATGCTTAATTATGGTTGAAAATAGTTCAAAAATGGTTGACCACATTTGATTATCGTTAACTATGCTTCACCATGTTTAAATATTGTTAGTGATGGATTGTTAATGGATGATTATATTTGACCATTGTTAACTATGTTGGCTAGTTTGACTATTATTCAATATAATCCAAGGTCTTTACTATGGTTAAGTATAACTATGGATAATTCTATTTATTATGGCTAAATTATTATCATAACCATGGTTAATTATTGTTGACTATTGTTGATTATTGTTGATCCAACTTAAATCAACATAAACCTTGATGAGCATCAGAATGCAACACAACCACTAAATTTAACACAAAATATAGCCAAGATGAAGGTTACAATTTGAAATAACCATTGAGGAATGTCATCAAGTGACATAAACTTCGATAAGTCTTGCAATGTGACAAAACCCTTAATGAATGCTAGAATGTGAATATTTTATTTCATAAATTTCACAATGAGGCATAAACATTAACACCAAAAGATGAATGCCATGATATGAAACAAAAATTAAGAAATGTTAACCATGAATAACCCAGATCAATGAAATTCAATTTGGCCTTAGGCATGATGAATTTTACATGTAACATAACCATTTTGGAATGTTGTAGTCTAGTGGATCCCAAGAAAAGAATTTTAACACAATGAAACGCTTGATTAGTTTTGCATTGGTATGCCAACTTTCATAAACTTTACAATGTGACATAAATACTAATAATATTATTAAACCATTAAACTCAATCAATCACAAATCAACATAACCATGCTACAATTCCATAAGACCACCTAGTTATTACACATTAGGATATCAAGGATTTGATAGTAAATAAGTCTTTGAGATTTGAAAGAATAACTATGACCATCATAGTATAACATAACCTTATAGGATTTGCAAAAAAAAAATTAAAACGACAATTAAATTTAGTATTAAACTTAGCTAAAATGAGTATCACAATTTGACATAAGCCTTGGGGATTGTAAAAATAAAACATAACCCTTGATGAACATCATGATGTCACATAAACTTTCCTAAATATCCTTCTCACATGAAATTTGATAAATATTGCAATGAAACAAAACCCTTAATGAATATTGCATTCTTATATTATGTTTCATGGAAACTATAATATGATATAACCATTAATGCCACAGGATGAAAGTCAAAAATTAAAATATCCATTAATGAATGTCAAAAATAGACAACCAAAATAAAAATAAAAATCAATTCACCATTAACCTTGATGAGTGTTGCAATGAAATGAAACCATTAAGTTAGCGAAAACAAATATGGTAGTGTGACATAATTGTGTTGGAAAGTAGTAATACAACGAGGTTATTATGTTATAGGTTATCAACGTTGTAATGAAGCATAACCATTAATCAAAGTAGATGAATTTCTTAATATAAAAGAACAATTAAGTAATGGAAAGCACAACTAACAAGAATGAGGAAAAATCAATGCAACATTATGCTTGATGAATACTACAACCTAATTCATCCATTAGGTAAGAAAATAAGAATTTTGTAGTGTGGCATAACAATGCAACATAACCTTTGATAAATTAGGATTTGGTTTCGAACAACGATAGTTCAAACTACTCGTCGAGCTCTAGCTCTTCAAGATACTCAAAAATGTCGGGGCATGAATGGGACTTGAACACGGGAGATATAGAGCTTTCTTGACGATGAATTCTTTAAATCAAATTGGGATTTTCGTAGATGTGCAGAGGATCTGGATCTGGATTAGCTCTGGTATATCTTCTAGATGCCAGTGTGCTATTGACAAAAATCAAAGGACACAACCAACTTACTCAGCCTATCCAATCCTAAACTTATCATTCGGAAGTTTAGAATTATCAAGAAGTAAGGGGATTGATTTCGATCCCCAATATGGTCGCCATTATGTTAGCACCTAAACCCCCCTTAGGCTGAAGGAAGGCAAAATTCAAGGTAACCATAAACCACGCTCAGTCTGGTAGCTAGCCCTACCAGAACAGGAGAGGGCTCTCTCCGAGTCACGCTCAGCGAATAAGTAAATGAAATGGTCTGAGATAAATTACAGTAATATATTTTGCTTAGGCTAGTAAGTGAATATGGATACAAGAAGCGATTTTTTTTGAGTGACTGAGTTTTTGGGATGGTATGGGACCAACGGACAACAATGAACAAAGAATTTAATACAAAGGCACGTATTACTTCGTGAGGCAAGACAAGCGGAAAGTCTAACAATTTAGGTTTGAAATAATGCGGAACAGAGAGATTGCTTAGGAGGGTGAAAAGGGCATGGACAACATGAATACTTTTCAATAGAAGAAGAAACACTGAAAATGAAATTTTCCCATAGGCATAGCAATAAAAATGAATTCTACCTTATCTAACTTAGAAAATGTCACTGGAAATGAATATGAAATGAACTATGAAACATGACGACATACATATGAAACATAAGAGACACATTTTCTTCACTCACAACCACATGAATCTCATGAAATAGAGCCACTTCCTTTTATTAATCCTCTGTGAAACTATACAATGAAGAAACAGAGTTTCTTTCCCACAGTCTCCTAGAAATTACAAGCCAACCAACCCTTTGCAAATAGTTGCATACAATATATAGAATGTGCCATGAGGAGATAGAACGACCAAGGGTTGGGGAGTTTCTCGAATCATTACAAAATGGAGATGGAAAGCCAACCATTATCTACAGATGCAGCGTTACAAATGTGACAAATGGCTTGGGTGACTGTTTGCCTTCCTTTGCCACTCGGATAGAAGCCAATCTGGAGTTAAAATGTTTTAAAATTTGCCTTATTTGGAAAAAAAGTGAAGTGTATATGAGCGAGCCCACTTGGAGAAAGTCGCGAATCGAAATTTCACGAAATGGAGGTGAATTTGGCCATTTTCCCTATATGCACCGCGCCAAATTCTATATTGCGTCGCGCCACTTTGGAGGCTGTTTTGAGGCACCTGCAGGAGTCCAAAATGTTCCCAAGTGTGCTTTTTGGAAAGCCTAGCCTGTCTACTTTTCAACCCAAGTGGAATTTCTGAATTTGGTGCTCGTTTTCCCCTCCAAATCTTCATTCTCCCAAGACTGCTTCCTGTGTTTCAAAATAGGGGCAGAGAGGCCATTTTTTGGGTGTTTTTGACCTTCTGGAGACTCAAATCATGCCCAAATATCTTGTCCAAGCACTAGTAGTCGTGATTTTGCATGGTGAATCCAAAAATGGAAGCCATTTCTAATTTGTAGCTCCCAATCCTAAACGTCGCGCCAATGGCGCGGCACGCGGGGAGAAAAAACCTGTGTTGTGACAAAAAAATTACAATGTGACCAAAATTGCCCCAAATTTCTTGAAATTTGAGATGGAGGTTCTCTAAGAGGAACTATGCTGGGCCACAGAGGCTTCAGCCAAGATTTGAAGCCAATCTTGCTCTATTTTCCTCTTATGTCTCTTGGTTGCTCTGCTTAATTTTGCCTTCAAGCTCCTTTTCCGAGCCTTTGAACTCAAGTTCCGTGCCCTGTAATGATAAACCATCCTCCTTAGTATGGTTTTGCCTCTGTCGGCCTTCTCCAGCAGTCTGTCAAGGTGTATGTTGATCCGCTCGAGCCAAGACTCACGGTCATTTTTGGTCTCTTGCTCCAAGTTAGTGAGCTCGATCCTCCTTTGTTGGGTAGCTTGTCGATTCTCACGGATGTTTTGCAACTCCATTATCTCGTGCTAGACCTCAAGCTGCTTGTTCCTCTGCTCCAAATACTTGATGATCCATTTGGCCCTCTCCAAATTGAGTGACAAGTCTTGGATCTCCATGGTCTGCTCCTGAATGGCCATCCTAAGTCGGGCACTCTCCACATCTGCATCATCATCTTGAATGAGGATGAAGTCAGCCTCCTGTTCACCTGATGGCCCCTCGTAATGCATGCGCCTCTTGCCCTTGTCCTGTACATGTGTAGTCGATGCCGAAAGCGAGGCCCCTTCCACCCCGGGTGGAGATAACACTCGTTATGCTTCTGCAAACAAGTGCCTACTACCTCTCTGATATGTCACGAATACTGGCATAGTAGTGGTCTCATGGTGTTCATACTGATGAGAAGGACCACCTATCTCATGCTTTGCCTATGATAGTACCTGTGAAGTGCTGAAAAGGTCACGGGAGATGAAGTCCTCCCAAGCAATGCCTTGCAATCCCAACTGGTGATCCACCAAAATCTGGATAAGAGCAAAGTGATACGCAGTGTTAAGTTGTTGCCAAGGGGTCTTATGCTGCATGAAGGTGTTCATCCTTTCTATGTTCCTGCATATGAAAAATGGGAGGTTCATCATCTGCACCCTGGTAAAGTGCATGAGAAACTTGATGTGATAGGCATATAGATGAGAGCATACTCATCTTTCAAATATCTGAATAGAAAGACTCTTGTGAGTTGCCTCAAGAATCTGGCCTTAATGTAAGGCTCATAGTGTTGCCTATCCACCTTATTTTCCTTGTGCCACTATTCTCCAACATTCGGTATGTCGGTTGCCACTGATATAGTTTCGGGTGTCAATGTGAAGGTGACCCTGGCTAAGATAGACTGACCTCCATGTAGGTGAAGCACAAAAAGACGGGCCAATTCATGATGCACTCTAACATTAGCTACCCTTTGACAAAATTCAGAACATGATAGATGCTGGAAACATGACATGGCAAGAGGCCATGCTTGCAATTGAGTGAGGCTAGTTGCCTCATCCCTAACATATTTTCCAGTGTTGTGATGTCTCCTGGGAACCTGTTCTTCCAAGGATGAATCACTTTGTGTCTCCAACTCATACTCTAATGAATGCTCTGATGCCATGACTGTTGTGTGTACTGTACTTAGGCTACCCTTTGATGATGGTGTGAAGCTGGGTGCTTTTGTGATATCTGCCACCAAGGGGAAAAATGAAAAAAGGGACTATTAGGAAGGGAGTAATATGATGGGAATAGGGGTTATGGGGAGACGTTTGTTTAGGGATATGTAGGGGGTTTGGGTATTTGATAGGGTAGGGTTTTGGGGTTTTGATAAGGTAGGGTTTTGGGGTGTTATGTTGACCAAAGAGTGAAGGGATAGGGGATAGGTTTTTGTAGTGTTTTAGGGTAGGGATAATAGGAAAAATAAGAAAGGGAGGATAGGGAAAAATGGCAAGCAAGGGAAAAATGTGGGGTGAAAATGGAACCTTGGCCTCAATACCACAATTATGCAATCCTATCCACCATAGTTTTGATGTTTTTTGAGTGGTTGGTTTTATGAGTTTTATGGCAATTAAACTTAGCCAAGAACCACCATATCATCCATAAAATTTGATGAGCAAGCCGTGATATAGATCCTACCTGTCAATTTGATGGGTATCATAAGCGATTTGAGGTGATTTGTCACGATGTCGGCCCTTTGTGGGTGTGCGCCACGTGCCAACCAAGTGTGCCGCATCCTGGGTGTGCACCACGCCCATTGAAAAAATACACCGAGGGGTGGCTTTGTGTGCACCACGCCCCTGCGTGTGTGCGCCGCGCTCCTGGAAACTGCCTCCAACTCACTCCAAACATGCACTTTGCCTCTCAAACACTTTGCAATGTTTCCCTATGCACTTGATTTACATAATGCCTCTAATTTTGTTGGAAACTTGTATATAAAGGATTTGAAGTTATGGGTTTAATTTTTTCCTCTTCAAAAACCCATTTTGCTAATGTTGTGTTTTGACACTTTTTCACTGACTTAAAGCAACACTGATTTTCACTTTTCCTTTGAAATTTTAGCTCAAATGATGAAATTTTCGGCACTCTTTGCAGGGATTGCACGACAGGACATTTGGCCATGGAAACCATGACTGCATCTGAAGAAATCAAATGACGACTTTTTTGAAAATTTTATCACCAATGACACTGTTTGACTTTTCTTCAAAACAGAGTTTTGAAGAAGAGTCGAATTCTATCCACCTGACGATGAATCTCTATGAATCATAACTTTGTAAGGGCCTCACTCTGGCCTGCATGGCTTTGGTTGAAGACCAAATTGATTAATCCCTAGACCTAATGATCGAAAATGACTTTTGTCCATTAAAAGACCAGACCTTGACTGTCATGGACTTTAGTGATCATTGACAAAAGACCTAAGCCAGCAGGAGCTAGAAATGAGGGGAAATGACTAGCATGACCTTTTTCGTTAGATTATGGCATGCCCCTGGCAGAATGCAGCTGGGTGAATGGAGCGGGACTCCTAAAAAATGAAATGCATAAAGAGGTTTGATCTCTGACGGAGGACTGACCAGACCGACTCTAACATTGGCTCCAGTGGGGGATGGTAGCTCCTTGGAGGTGCCAAGAATAGTAGATCTTTGGAAGAGCTAGAAAGTGCCTTCATCCATTCGGCTATGGAGTCAAGTAACACAAGACTTTGACTCATTTATGAAATTGAAATGACCAAAAAACTGACTTAAATTTGACATTGAAATGACTTGAAGACTAACTTGACGAACTCTAACCAAAATGAAATAAAATGGTATTTACAGTGACAGTGGAAGCAGCATTAATAACTCAGAAATGGTATCGCTTGAGCAGCTGACCATTGATCGGCCCTCCTGGACAATCTTCCCCATTCATTTCCTTCAGAAGAAAGGCATTCTGACCCCGATATGTTGTAACCTTAAAGGGACCTTTCCAGAGGTTCTCGAACTTACCGTGCTTTCCTTTCTCCTCATTCCTTGCATCCCACTTCAGCACCACATAATCCACCTGAAATTTATCTGCCTTTGCCTCTCTGTCATAAATTTTCTTGATCTTCTCCTGCAATTTGGATGTATTCTTGAAAACTTCTTCTCTGGTCTGCTGCAAGTGGACCATTTGATTCAACCTTCTTTGCATGGGATCTTCTTCACTGCCAGCCTCCTAAAGAAGTTTGACCATCGAGGCAGCGAGAGAGGTAGGAAATACTTTATCAACTCCATAAACGAGCTCAAACGGTGACATACCAATGGATTTCTTCTGACTGACTTGATCTGCCCAAACTGCATTGACCAACCTCTTATGCTAGCTCTTCTTGTTTATTTCCAGCAACTTCTTGATTATGTTGACCAATGATTTGTTTGAAGACTTCGCCAATCCATTGCCTTGTAGATGATAGGCAGTTGAGTGATCCAAGATGACATGATATTTATGACAAAACTCTACCATCCTTTTTGATTTGAAAGTTGTTGCGTTATCAGTGATTAACTTATTTGGGAAACCAAAGTGAGACAAGATGTTATTTTCAAGGAAAGAAATGATTACTGCACCTGTAGCTTGTCTGGTGGGAATTGCCTCGATCCATTTCATGAAATAATATGTTGCTATGAGGATCCATCTATGCTGACGGGAAGAAGCGGGATGAATTTCACCAATGAAATCCAACCCCCATTGCTGGAAAGGAGCACTCACCTCTATAGGCTTAAGTGGTAAAGGCTGTAACGTCTGCTTTCCTTTGAAAATCTGACACTTATGACAGCGCTTGACCATCTTATATACATCAGCAAACAATGTCGGCCAATAGAACCCTACTCTTAGAATTTTATTAGCTGTTGACTTCCAAAAAAGGTGACCACCGCAGTCTCCTTGGTGGCAGTCCTCCATGACCTTCTTTGCTTCCTTTTCCACCAAACAATTTAACAAAATGCCACCGAGATCTTTCCAATACAGTGTGGAATTAAGAATGCAAAACTTGGTAGCCTTCAACTTGAGTGTTCTCGCTTTGTTTCTAGTCATGTCGGGTGGTGGTGACAAATTTTTAAGCACATATACAATATCTGAATACCACAGAGAAAGAGAAAACATTTCAGATACCTGAATTGATGATCCTTCCTCATTTTCATCGAACATAGCAACGATCAGATTTATGTCCAAGGCGTGCAAGTTTGATTCAGCCATTAACTTTGCCAATCCCTGCCCTTTCACCAGCTTTGTGGGATTTATTTCCACATCATATTCCAGCAAGACTGCAATCCATTTGCCTCATCTTCCTTTTGGATCGGTCTGCACTAAAACATCTTTGATAGAAGCATTAGGAACATAGGCCAAAATATGAGAATGTAGAATATATACCCGGAAATATTTCAACGCTTTCAAAAGTGCAAGGGCCTTCTTCCCAATGATGTTATATTTTAAGGCCGCATATCTTATAGCTCTGCTGAGGAATGCAATGGGTCTTTCGTGATCATCTCTTTTATGCAATAAAACCACTGCCATAGTATGCTCCAAAGCAAATGAGAACAATATAAAATCCTGAGTGTAGTCCGTGATGACAGAACTAGAGCTGAGAAAAGAGCCAATTTGACCAAATTGAAAGATTTTACAGCCTCCTCCAAACATTTCACTTGGTTGTCCTTCTTAAGCATGTTTGTCCTCTCTCTCAAGTGTTCAGCAAGATTAGGTACAAAGCAGCGTAGAAAATTCATCTCACCATTGAACGATTGTATCTCTTTCTTATTCCGAGGCAGATCGATTTGTTGAATTGCTTGCACACGTGCTGGATCAATACGAATGCCATATTTTGAGATAATGTGCCCAAGTAGTTTTCCTTCCTCCATGGCGAACAAGCTCTTCTTCGGATTCAGCGACAAGCCATATTTTTTGCACTTTTGGAAAACAGTTTTTAGATTGTACATGTGCTCTTCATCATATTTGGAAAGCACCGTCAAATCATCCAGGTACACAACCAAAAAGACATCCTTCTCATTTGCAGAAGCCAAGTCCATTGCACGCTGAAATGTGGCACCCACATTCTTCAAACCGAAAGGCATTTTAGCGTAATGAAAGGTCCCCATGGAGTGGTGAATGCTATTTTGTCTCGATCATCTTCATGGACAAAAACTTGGTTATATCCGGAATAACCATCAAGCAATGACATACAAGATGCTCCCACTACTCGCTGAAGTATATGGTCCATTTTGGGCAGTGGATAGTTGTCTTTCAATGAAACTTTATTGAGATTTCTGAAATCAATGCATAAGCCAATCTCACCTGTCTTCTTTCGTATAGGTACCAAGTTAGAGATCCAATCCGAAAATTTTATTGACACAATGATCCCTGATTTGTACACCCTGTTTATCTCCTTTTCAATAGATGGCAACAACTTTGGATTTAGCTTCCTCAACTTCTGTCTAAATGGTTTTTGATTGGGCTTGATGGGTATAGTGTGCTGAATTATATTGGTATCATATGTATTTAGGTCATAATAGTCCCAAGAAAACACATATGCAAATGAAGACATCAAACTGATATATTGGTCCTTGATCTTTGGTGGTAATGCTTTGGACAATTTTACCAATTTAAAAACCAAGAAATTTTATAATCCTAACTTTTTATATGTGAATGTTTATAACCTTCTATATATTATAAAAAGTCTTTAGCAAACCTAATTCTTCAACATGTTTTAAATACATTTCATATTTTTTTAATTTAGATTGTAAGTGTCTATATGGTATTAAACATTAAACTAAAATACATATTAACTAGTCTATTTATTTAATATTTTTTTTTTAAGAATGATGTATGTGATATAAATAATTTTACTGAACGAGCTTTAGAAATTGTTGGGGCAGATAGGGTTTCATTTTTGTAGATTTTCTTCAAATTTCTTTTACAAATTATTAAATAGTGAATCTATATGATTTAGCAAAAAATATAGTTTTTTTTTGTAGGTATAGGTACTAGTTAAGCTAGCTCTCCTTCAGTTTCATAAACTTCCATGATGAAATTTTTCTCTACTCTTTAGGTGGTTCAAGAAATTCCTTACTCAATGTTCTTGTGGATCAGGTGTTGTGTACTTTTTTTTTTCCGAAAATGTTTTGGTTTGCAAATTTAATGGCCATTGGCCACACATGACCGATCTGCACAAATGGATATATGAGACTTGGAAACCTGTGACAAACAAATTGAACATTTATTCTATGGATCATTTTATCGTTGTCGTTTTTTATAATATAGAGGACAATATCACTAGAATTTTGTATTTTGGGTTTAGTTCAAGTAACGAGGAAAATCATTGTTCATCCTCTCCACTTAGGACATTATTTTTCTTTTTTTTCTTGCTAGTAGAGGAATTAGAAACTGGGTGGTACAAGATCAATTATGACTACTACCACCATAACCTTTAGGTACTTACATATACCCTTTCCATTGACATCAATAAGTGGTGAGATTTGAACCTTGAATCTTCTAGTGCATAACACATCATAATCACGAAACTTGCTAATTGAGCTTTGCTTAGGGGTTTCTACCTAGGACATATTGATCATGGACCAACCATAGATTAGATCATTCACCATGGTAAAAAAAATAAAAAAAAGAGAGAGGATAAAATCATCTTAATTTTGATGACTTAAAAGGTTAAGAAAGCCTGAAAAACATTTCTAAATTAAGATTTGATTTAAACAATGACAATTGAAGAAAATACTCAAATTAGTTCCTTCTTATCGTAATTTTGTTGATTTTTTTTGTACTAATCAAACTTATCATTTTCTAAATTAAAATTGCCTACTACTTTATAACATTTTGATTTTCTCTTATTCTCTAATTTTTTAATCACATTATTAAAACTCCTATTTGAATGTAATAATATTTTTATTATCATTAATATGTTACAAAATAACTTATTTTTATTTTTATATTAACTAATGTTTTGAGAAAAACCTAATATCCTTATTATTATTTATAATTCAAATTAAAATTTAAAATAATTTTGGTGAGCCTCCTATTATCCATATTGTTTATTTTTTCATTAATTACTTAGTCAAAACTATATTCGCAAAACATTCTATTAATCCTTTTTATCTATCTTTAATATTCTAGAAATACTCCATCCCTAAATTCATTCTTATTAACAATTTCACGAAATTATAATGTTTTTAAATTTATAGTAATCCTTCGACCCTCTAAATATCCCCTTTTCACCAATATATAAATTAATAACAATCAATACAAAATATACATATGAAAATGCTTTTACTTTAACATTTTACACGCCTTCAAAAAATATCCATTTCATTTCCCTATGAAGATATTTTTTAATCTCAAGGTGAATGCTTGAAGCACAACAAGATTTTGGTTTTTTTATGATGATGATGATGATGATGGTTAACATCCATCGAGACCAAACATTGGTCTATCAGACCTAAAGAAACAAATTATTTATTTTGATTTAAGATTTTATTCCTATGCTCAAAAAGTTTGGAGAGAAGCC
>APFE030248508.1:75704-110276 GCA_000404065.3 Pinus taeda
GGAGAGAAGCCTCCCAAGCTCACTATAATTTTGACATTGTAAAAGGCTAGGAAGGTCAGTGTTGTAACAAAGATTGTGAAACTGAGATCTAATGTGGTTGTACGGGGGCACTCTAAGAGGTAGTGGTTTTCATCCTCGATGTTCCTATTCTCACATATATGGCAGATCCTTTCCATCCATGGCGTTTTAGGAACTGCCCAATGACCTATTTCACTATGGAGCTCATGAGAATTTGTTCTAATCTTTGCTATATTAATTTTCTTCTTTGAGCTACTTAAAATAGAGAGATACTTTTGATCTTCTAGGGTGTGGTTGATGACCTTCTTATAATAACTTAATTTTCTTTTAGTCGCTAAATCTTTCTCACACCACATTTTTTCTTTGAACTTAGAAGTAACAATATCTTTAATGTTATTTATGTTTTGCAATGCATCATTCTCGTTGATCTCCAAATAGTTTAACCAAGCCCTTGTGTCTTTATGCCACCCCCGATTGAGCCTTAGGTGGCTTGAATTCTCACATATACATGGTCACCAACTTGGTCTTCTTTAAACCTCCTCTTCTAGTCAGCAAGGTTCTTTTGCCTATCCTGAGCAGCTTTTAAATTAGATCGTACCTTTTTGACCATTTTCTCCATTTCCTTAAGCATTTCAATCCCTAACCTTAATTTGTCAATAGGTCCACCCCAGCTTGAGGGTGTGCGGCACTTCTACCCGTAAAGAACCTCAAAGGGGCTCATTTGTAATGAGGTATGCTAGCTGTTATTGTATGCAAACTCAACCAAGTGCAAATACTCCTCCCACTGAGTTGGTTGTTGAATGACATACACCCTTAACATGTCTTATACCACCCGATTTACCCACTCGGTTTGTCCGTTGGTCTGGGGGTGATATGTTGTACTGAGGTTCAACTGTGTCCCTAATTTTGCAAATAATGTCTTCTAAAAGACTGATGTGAATTTCACATCACGGTCTAAAATTATCGTCTTCGGGAGTCCATGCAATTTAAACACATTTTGCATGAAGATATGGGCAATATGCACAGCTCTGTAGGTGGATTGCACAGGTATAAAATATGCTGCTTTACTCAATTTGTCCACCACCACCATAATAGAATCATTATTCTTCTTTGTCTTAGGCAGCCCTGTTATAAAATCAATAGAAATGGTTTCCCACTTCCATTCCGGGATGGGTAATGGTTGTGATAACCTCGTTGGATGTTGATTCTCCACCTTAATTTGTTGGCACTCCAAACACCATGCCAAATACTCGTCCACATTCTTCTTCATAACCAACCAGTAGTATTCTTTTCGAAGCGCAATGATCATTTTCTGATATCGTGGGTGTCCAACATAGTGAATGATGTGAAATTCATCTAAAATTAGATTTTTAATGTTGTTCTGATTAGGTACATATAGCCTTTTTTGTAGTACAACATTCTAGTGTCATCTATCTCATAGGCTGGCTGATTTTTCTCGCTGGTAGATTGTTGTACTTGTTCTATTTGCTGGTATACAATGTCTTGTTCTGCTGCCTTTTTTTCAGATGTTTGATTTCAAAGTCAAAACCACTCAGGAAATCTACCCACTATGCCTGCCTAGCGTTTAAAGTGGGTTGGCTAGAATAATTGGTCAAACTGTGGTGGTCATGCAGCAACAAAAATTTCCTTCCCATAAGATAATGTCGCCACATCTTCAAGGCGTGTATGATGGCTGCCAACTCTAAGTCATAAGCTGAATATTTCTGTTCATGCTCTTTTAGTTTCCTTGACTCGTAAGCAATTACTTTTCCCTCTTGCATCAATACGCCTCCCACACCTTCCTTGCTTGCGTTAGTGCACACCACATAGTCTTTATTAGGATCAACTATGCTCAAAATGGGTGTGGTGGTGAGTAGGTGCTTAAGCTTCTCGAAACTTCTTTGACATTCCGGGGTCCATCTGAATGCTCTTCCTTTTTTCTGTAAGGAAGTGATAGGATACACTACTCTTTAGAAGCCCTCCACAAATCGCCTATAATAACCGGCTAACCCCATAAAGGACCTGATGTCTGCTACATCTTTTGGTATGGGCCACTCCATTATGGTCTTTATCTTTTCAGGGTCCACCGCGATCCCTTCCTTTGTGATTATATGGCTCAGATACTGTATTTATTCCTTGAAGAAGTCACACTTACTGAACTTGGCATGTAACTGGTGTTCTCAGAGGGTTTGCAGCACCAATCTGAGTTGCTCCTTGTGCTCTTCCATAGTGTGGGAATATATCAATATATCATCGATAAATATCAACACAAATCTATCCAAATATTGATGAAATATGTTGTTCATCAAGCACATGAAATTTGTATGGGTGTTAGTTAACCCAAAGGGTAGCACCACAAACTCGTAATGCCCATACCTTGTTCTAAAAGTTGTTTTAGCTATGTCTTCTTCCTTAATTCTGATTTGGTGATAACCTGATCACAAATTGATCTTGGAAAATATTGTTGCAACTTTCACTTGGTTGAACGGTTCATCAATCTGAGGTAGAGGATACTGATTTTTTATTGTTAATTTGTTCAACTGACGGTAATCTATACACATGCGAAGAGTCCTGTCTTTTTTCTTGACAAACAACACAGTAGCTCCCCAAGGAGACACACTGGGACGAATGTAGTTTTTGTCTAACAGTTCCTGTAGTTGCATTTTTAACTCTGTCAACTCAGGTATACTCATTCTATAGGGTGCTCGAGATACTGGGGCTGCCCCTGGTACCGATTTGATAGTAAAGTCTATATCCCTCTTAGGTGGTAGTCCGGGAATTTCTTCTGGAAACACATCAGCAAATTCTTGTATCACAGGGATGTTGTCGAATGTGGCTGTCTTATCTTTTGAGTTAGCATAGCCCACTTGGATGGCATACATCTGACACCCCTTCCTAATGCATTTCGCTAATTGAGATGCAGTTATTGGTTGAACCTGTACTAATTGCTTAATTCCTTGCATCTCTTGCCTTGCTCCAAGTTCATCCCCATAATAAATAGTCTTTGTTTTGCAGTTGACCAATGACCAGTGCTTTTCTAACTAGTCCATGCCGATCATAACATCATATGAACCAAGGGGAAGCACATTTAAATCTGCCATTACTCGCTGCCCTGCTACCTTTAAAGAGCAGTTATTGACTTTTGCAAGCACTCGCCTCTTGGCCCCTGTAACCAGCTGTACTAGCCACGGTTTTTGAATTTAACGGGTCACAGTTTACAATGTTCTACCACTTTCAGACTAATATAACTTAGTGTGGCCCTAGGATCAATTAAAACAGCTACAGTAAGGTCTGAGATTTTACCTTCAAATTCCACCATGTTTAGCTGGTACTCCACCTGATGATCGTCCAGGGTTGCATTAATCCTTGGTAGACTGCTTCCTATGTCGCCGACTATTGATGCTTCATGGATTTGGGACAACTGTTCAGTTCCCTTTCGCTGCGGGCAGTTTTTGACGTAGTGAGGCCCTCCATAACCCCAACACTGCATTGGAGGTCTCGTTGTCCCTTCATTGTCCAACTTGCAGGTTGTTCGCCGACTCTGAACTCATTGGTTGGCTTGGACCTGAATGAATTTTTCTGTACAATTCTATTGTTCTGCCCCTTGCCAATTCCCTTGCTACCACTACTGTGATTCCCTTTATTGTTTCCATCTGACTTATTACTTCTCTTATCATTCCATATTTTACCTGGAATTTCTCCCTTTTGTTTACTCTACTGGTAACAAATTCTGGCTTTACGTATTGCTTCGTCCATTGTCTTTGGATTGTCAAACTCAATCCTTTCCCACATATACAGAGGTAAACTACTAACAAAACTTTGCACCTTAGCTTTTTCCTCTCTAATATAAGGCACATAACAAAGCAGGGAAGTAAAACGAGTGATAAATTCATCCATGGTCTACTGCCCGAATTGCAAGTCATGGAATTCCCTTGCCTTCTCGTCCTAAAAACGCTCAGTCAGGTATCTTTCCTTAAAGTACCTTTGAAATTTCTCCCAAGTTATGGTCTGTTCGCTTACTCCCTTTACGATCTTGACTTCTTCGCACCATAGGGTCACTTTTCCCTGTAATTCGAAGATGGCCAATCGTGCCTTCAGGTTATGATCATATTCATATAGCTAGAAGTATTTGTTCATATTTATCAACCATGCCTCAGCTTCTTCCTCCTGTTCCCCGTCGAAGTGTGGCGGTTTAATCTTACGAAATTCTCCCTGTAACTCTATCTGTTGCCTCTTTGATGTATGTTGTTCAGACACATTATCGGATCGTTCTTCCCTTCCTTCGAACTCTTTAGCCTCTGTTGATGATTTTGCTCTTCTGACATCCTCTGTTGCCCTGCATTGGGGTTCGTTGGCTGCTGATTCTGTCTATCGGACATGCTCTTTACAATCCTCTCCTACTCCACAATTAACCTTGCATTATCCTCCTGTAGTCGGGCCATCTCGTTTTTTTAACTCCTGTACAGCCTCCAGAATGGCCTGGTTTGTATTATGAGCCTCCTCCCCAAGCTGTACCCATAGCTCGGGATTTTTCTCGGGACTAATTGCTGGACCCTGATCCCCCACAAACCTGAGTGATGCACTATCTGCTCTTCGCATGCTGGCGGTACTCTGTTTCTGTACTTAACATGAGAAAAGTGTCAGGAAACAACAAATCACAAAACTAAAGGGTCAGTGCACTACCTATTCTTCTTTAAACTGCTCAACAGAAATGGAAATAATTGTATACACTCTGTTTATCTATCACTTTCTAGTTTTTTCAATTTTCAGCTTTCAGTTTTCCCAAAGGCCATAGTGTTTGTAACCTTCCTCTAATACCACTTGTCACATCTCCCTTCTATATAATATGTCGTAAAAAGACAAAAATTACCTGTTAACCTTACAATGAGAATTCTCGACCTATGGTTAATGTAATAGTACTGTGTAAAATGTTCATATTACAATTCTTGTTTTCAAGCTGCCGGAACCAGTAGTCGGGAAAACCCTTTCTAGCAGTAAGTCTGACTTATGCATTTATTTCTCCGCTACTTGAATTGTCTCTCCCATTTATTTTATGGTACCATTTTCCCGGTACGTTGGTACTCCACCATCAGCTGGCTCCACTTGCACTTTCCACCTGGCCCATCATTCATTTCTTGCTTGGTCATGGTGGTGTGGCAAGGGCAGGCATCCATTGGTGATCGTGTACCTCAGGCGCCACTGGCCATCAACGGTTAGGATTATGGATGGTGAATCTAAGGGTTGAGCATTGACCTAGGGTTTTGTGTTGGTTTATCAGGTGGTAGGGCTCATTCCCATCATTCTGCAGATTGTCATCTATAAATCCATTCCTCTGTTGAAGTTTTTTCTACAATCGATATAGCGACGCCACCGACTTCCCTTTTAGAAAGCGCTGCCTCTGAAAATCAGTTACTTGGACAATTGAAATCTGGTATGCAAATTTCAGATTCTACGCCTTTTCAAATTAACATATGTGTGCTCCTTTTCTCGCAAAATAAGGGACTTGGGTTATTGAAATTTTACATCAGTATCAGATTCTAAGCATTGCAGATGCATATTGAGTATCTGCTTCCAAAATAGTTATTCTCAAAATTTACAATAATAAGTCGTAGATATGAGTTTCTCTATTTACCGAATGCTGTATATATCACTTTATTTTTATAGCTAATTAGATTTATTTTATTTTATTTTTGTTTTTCTTCTACATTGAGCTTGGCACTAGGCTGGTTTGCTTTTCCGTTGTTAAATTATAATGAGATGCTTATCATCATTAGTGTGTGAAATTTGTTTTAGCTTATATGTCATTCGGGATATTTTTAATTTCCTCGAAATAATTTTTATCTTCAATCTCTTTTTTATAAGTGGAAGACTAGATTCTATTCAAATGTATTTATCTACACTTCACTTCATAAATTATTAAATTTATTTTAGTTTAAAATTTATTAAACACATGAAATTTAAAAATAAATATTTTCAAATTTAAATTATTTTTTTCTAAATATTTTATTATACCAGCATTATAATATTTTCTAAATTTCAATCCCTTAGCTATGTATTCTTACCCCAGAATAAATATAAAACAAAATCGATTATTAACCTAACTCCAAGCCAAATATATTGAATATATAACCGATTTAAAATGCCTTCATAAAATATAGTATATGAGATCATTTTATAAACCCCATATTCAATCCTACAACATTAACGAGTGGGATAGAGTCCACTATATTTCCTCCCCGAACATATACATAAGATTGAGGTGATTTTAGCAATCTGAATTCCAGGTAAGTGTGCTCCCTTAGTTTTTCCTATATGATTTTAGTAAACTGAATTCCAGGTATTTGTCCTTCCTTAGTTCTTTCTATGTACATTGAAAACAAAAATCCATCCAATTATCCCCTCTAAAATATACATAAAGTAGAGGTCATGCGCTTGTAATCCCCTTAAACTACACGCCTAAATCTACTTGTGTGTAATTCAATAACTTCCCCTCCTCAAGCGGCCCTCAAACAAACTTCACGATTCTCCGTACCCAAAACAAGTCCTAGTTTATCGTAAATATCCTCGTGTATTTACTTATATTTGCCCCCAACTCTTATTTTATGATTTGTCACGGTCGATATAATTTCAACGAATAATGGTAGCTTCTAGAAAAAATATATCGTTTTGCCTGGTGTTTTACTGGTTGCTTGCAATTGTCCTTGTCGATAGGTAAGAACCCACACATAATTTGAATTAGTCTGGTTGGTTATTAATGGGGTGTGCTGTAGAAATATGTTTATCTATTTATATCAATTACATTAGTAAAAGTGATTGTGCTAGTAAATAGAGAAGAAATAGAGTGATAATTTGTATTAATCTTGCAAATTTTAAGCAGAGAAAATAAAAATATATAATTTTGCTTAGTATTTCACTAATTGCTTACAAGTACAGTTATAGATAAGGAAAAACAAGTACACTTATAAATAGGGAAAAACAGACAAATAATAAGAATATATAATTTTGCCTAATATTTCACTGGTTGCTTACAAGTACACTTATAGATAGGGGAAAAACAAACAAATAATTTGTATTAGCATAACTTGTTATTAATATGATAGGCTGTGGCATATATCTATCCGTTTATATCGATCTTATTAGTAAATATAATTGTGCTAATAAATAAAAAAAAATCTACCAATAATTTGTATAAATCCTGCTATAAACAGAAAGAAAAAAAAAAAACATACAAACAATTAGCTAAACATATAAAATATATGGCTCTGTTTATTCCTTTCGGCAATTGAAATAGCCTCACACTAACTGAAATTGGAATTTCACCGAGGGCACAACAATCAACATGACCTAAATAGTGACTGCAATTTCTACAAGAGGCCGAGGTGTGGTTATAACTGAAACTATACTAGAAAATATGCGATATATATTTGGATGATATTCTGAGTAAATTTGTCGCAATATGTTGGACACTGGCAAGAATTTATATAAGGTAGTACTTCTCAACAGTCATTTTTTAGTGATGATATTAGTTGAAAAATAATAATTTTTCTATAAGATTGAGAAATTTTTGGAAATTTAAGTTAATTGTTTTCAAAATCTCAAGTATCCTAAAATTTTGAATCATACTGAAGTTATTTTTACTATTAAAAATAATTTAAACATTCCAAATTTCAATTTAAAATAAAAAATAAAAAAATTCTAAATTTCAATTAGATAATCACCATCCAAGTCACTTACCTTGACGATTACCTTTTCCCTGGTCAGAAATGGCATGCCTACCTGTCACGTCCCCAATCTTTTTTTTTGTTAATTGGGCGGGTGCGGCACCACCCAAGTCACCATGATACCTCATGATTGATGACTTCACGGACTACGCCTTCCTTCTTTATGATTCCTTATATGTTTATAATAATTAACCTTTTAACAACAATTATAAAACATAACAATCATACAAGAATTATCGACAGCAATAATAATCTTTTTATTATTATGGTAAAATGTACAATGAGTGGTCGACCACCCGTGCCCACCCGCACGGTGGTCTGCCTGCCACCTCCAAATACAATGAACACCCGTTCGTTCAGACTCGGGTAGACTTCGTTCAACACCCGGACGGGCGAGCACCCTACACGCGTCCCGTCCTATTTACGACCGCCCGTCTGCTGCACGTCTGCTGCCTTTGCCCGAACTGCCGACCGTCGGGTTGTCCTGTTCACCGAATGCCGAACTGTTCGTTCACCCGGGTTCCTGAACGCCTCAACCCTGTGCGCCACCGACTGTTCGTTTGGTCCTTCGACCGAACCTCCGTTTGATCGTTCGCCGGACTGCTGAACGATACGACCCCGCGCGCTACCCGTTCAACCTTCCGCCCGAACTGTCGAACGACCCGGGTTTGTGCGCTGTCTATCTAACCTCCGTTCGGTTGTCCACCCGGACTGCTAAACGACTCGAACCAGCGCGCTGCCCGTTCAACCTTCCGTCCGAACTGTCGAACGACCCGGACCTGTGCGCTGCCCGTTCAACCTTCGTTCGGTCATTCACCCGAACTGCTGAACGACCCGAACTCTGCACTTTGCCACTTTTCTGCTCGGCAAAATCTTCGTTTGTCTCAACCGACCGTGACACCTCTTTACTGGCGCCTGAATCCTGAACCCCCGCTACTCGATCTTCTCCCTTTCGGCCGAGAATGACCGCTGCGGTCACCGAACTTATTCGCTGCGTCAAAACCGATCTCTCATTCTCCTCCAGCCTGAACCCACGGGCTCATCAAGTCGCCGTTAGAAGTGCGCCTTTCCTTATGAGATAAGAACTCCTTGATGATTTCCAAATGCTCAAAGGCTCCGCCATTATATAGGCACTCTCCCTTTGAGTGAGGGCGTCGGCTTGCCAAGCCGACCCCAATATTTCTAATATGAACCGCCACGTCGTTCAACCTTTTAAGGGTCGGCTTCTTATCATAAAGTAACCGCCCTATGTGTGGGCGGGTTTCCCATTTTATTATTCCTCATGGTTCACCCGCCCTCCTTTGTTTATTTTTAATTACCGGAGAGGTGCGCGCCTGGGCGGCGCTACACAAACCTCAAGTCGTTACATCCTCCCTGTCACGCCCCAATCTTTTTTTTTGTTTAATTGGGTGCGTGCGGCACCGCCCGAGTCACTAAGGCAACCCATTGTAAGCGACTCCACGGACTACGCCTCTACTTAAATCCTTATGTAATTAATATAACAACAATCTTTGATTAGTTTATAAACACATAAACGATGCACGTAAAATTTATCAAGGCAATAATAAACTTCTTTTATTATTATGATAAAAATATTACAACCGAAGGGCGACCGTTCGTGCTTATCAGCACAACGGTCCGCCAACCTTCTTTGGTGAACTGATACAATATTCCAACTATCGGTCCTCTGTCCACCTTGTTGTATATCCAATCTGCTATCGTTCAGCGGGCGGGCGCTCCTCGCACGTCCCGCGCCCACTGTACACCCGACTGTCGTTTGCCCGACTGCTATTCTCCAACCGGCGAACCTATGTCGTGCCTCCACCGGACTGTCGCACCAATAACACTGTGCGTGTCTACACGATACACCCAACTGCAATATACTAACCCGCGGGCCTGTGTTGGATAAACTGTCCGTTCAACTGTCGTTTCCGTGCTTGTAGCCCGACCTTCGAACAACCCACACGAAGACTATTACCTTTGCTTCCTGCGCCAAATTAAATCCGAACGATGCACAGGTCATAACCCGACTGCGCCACTGTTCGATTTAACTTGGCCTTCTATTTGACTGTCCGCCCGAACCCGAAGACTGTCGCACCCAAGACTGTAACCCTTGCTGTGCTTTGACCGAACTCCGTTCGCTGCGTTCAACTGTTGCCCGATCTTCTGTTCCTTGCCCGTACCCACGGGCTCATATGGTTGCTCTAGATGCGCACTCCATATAATGGACGTGAATATTGATACCCCCAAATGTTTCGTGCTCTCCGTATATATATGCGTCCATGCCGATTTGGGTGAGGGGTGTCGGTGGCAAGCCGACCCCCAAATTTGTAATGCCTGCCCCTTTTCCACTAAAGCCGACATGCATTATTATTTCGAACCGCCATGATTCTTTTAATCTCCAAGGCTCAGCTCTTTTATTAATCGAACCGCCCTTTACGTGGGCGGGCCCCTGTATTATCGTTTCTCATGGTCGGCCCGCCCCTTTATTATTTTTAATTATTGGAGAGGTGCGCGCCCGAACGGGGCCGCACCTTTGTGCCGAACTCCACGTTGTTACATCCTCCCCCACCCGAAGTCATTGTTGTCCCGACAATCCCTGCTTGTTCCCGAACCTGCCGTTCGAACCTTGTAATCTTCCTTCTCCACTTCCATAGAGAATCTTCTGTCTCCCAGCTTTCCTCCGGCACCCCTTTCCACTTAACGAGGTATTCCCGCCTCTGGTGGCAGCCAAGACCCGTGGTGCGATAGCTCAGTATCTTTTCCAACTCTAGTCCTGGTTTGTCCATTATCCCAGCTGGCCCTCTTGGGGGTTCAACTCTCACCAGATCATTTGAGTCTAGTCGGCATTTCTTCAGCTGACTTACATGAAAAACTGGGTGTCTCATGCGTAAGTGGCGTGGGAGTTCCAGCTTATAAGCAACTTCCCCAACCCGCTTTTCTATCCGGAATGGTCCCTCATATTTCTGCTGCAATTTGGCAGTAGTCCCTTTCGCGGGCTGCCACTGCTTTCCGATGATTCTAAGGAACACCATATCCCCTTCATTAAACTGCGCCTCTCGTCTCCCCCGATCAGCAAACTTTTTCATCCTCCTTGCAGCTTCGTGCAAGCGCAACCGTGCAAACTCTATGGTCTCTTCCCATGCCTTCAAAAATTTCTTTGCATTGGTACTCCTCACTCGACCTGCTGTTTCTACGGTATGTGGTGTCACTGGTACCTGTCCATTTACCAACTCGAATGGACTATACCCTGTTGCAGAACTCTTTTGTATATTGTAGCTGAGCTGAGCAATATCTAAGAGTTCGGGCCAATTTTTCTGATCAGCCGTGACGTAGTGCCTCAAGTAGTCTTCCAGCAGTGCATTTATACGTTCAGTCTGCCCATCAGTTTGTGGATGGTAACTCAAACTCATCAGCAACTCTATCCCAACTACCTTGAATAATGACGTCCAAAACAATCCCGTGAATCGAGTATCTCTGTCGCACACGATACTCATCGGCATACCCCAATACTTCACTATGTACTTGAAGAATAGTTCGGCAGCGTTCTCAGCTCCACATGGTATCTTCGTTGGAAAAAAGACGGCATACTTAGAGAAACGGTCGACCACGACCATAATCCCATTATACCCTTGAGCCTGAGGTAGAGAGACAATGAAGTCTATGGAGACACTTGCCCAAGGTCTCTCGGGGATAGGTAGAGGCTGTAACAACCCTCCCTGCCTTTGATGGTCCGATTTGTCCTGCTGACAAATAATACATGTGTGCACATATTCCTCTACTTCCTCTTGCATCTTTTCCCAAAAGAAGCCCCTTTCAAGTAGGGCCAAGGAACGACGCTGTCCCGGGTGTCCTGCCCATGGAGAGTCGTGACATTCTTTTAGGAGTTGTCTCCTAAGACCAGATGCCTTTGGAACGTAGAGTCGGCTCCCAAAGAACAAGTAGCCATCTCGAAGGAAGAACCTGCGAGTTTTTCCTTCCCCTATCTGCTTCATTATATTCTGTGCCACGGTGTCTGTTCTCAAGCTTTCCTTCAACCTATTCTGCATCTCCTTCGTCATCTGTATTCGACTCCTACTCCTTTCCACTCGGTCTTCTCCTTCCAATGGTGCAAGCTGCCCTTTTCTACTAAGGGCATCTGCCACTACATTGTGCTTGCTTGGTTGGTATTCAATTGTCATGTCGAATTCCGCCAAGAAGTCTTGCCACCGGGCTTGCTTTGATGAAAGTTTTGGTTGTGATGCAAAATAGCTAGCTGCGACGTTGTCAGTTTTGACAACAAAAGGCTTCCCCACTAGGTAATGCCTCCAGATCTGAAGACAATGGATGATGGCGGTCATCTCCTTCTCATGGACTGGATACCTCCGCTCCCTCTCCTATAACTTCCGGCTTTCGTAGGCTACTGGATGCTCATCTTGCATGAGGACTCCGCCTATCGCAAAGTCTGGCGCATCTGTGTGTACCTCGAATGGCCTCTCAAATTCAGGCAGTTTCAGCACCGGTGCTGTCACCATCCGTTTCTTCAACTCGTCAAATGCCTTCTGACATTCTCCTATCCAACACCACTTCTGGCCCTTCTTGAGCAGGTCTGTTAACGCTGATGCTATTTTGGAGTACCCCTCTACAAACCTTCACTGATAGTTGGTCATCCCCAAAAATACCCTCATGTCGTGAACATTCTTTGGCTCCGCCCAGTCCTCGATAGCCTTGATCCTGCTTGGCTCCATTCGAATGTACCCTTGTCTAACGATGTGCCCCAGGAATGGTATCTCTGTTTGAGCGAATACACATTTGGATTTCTTCAAGAACAGTTGGTTCTCCCGTAGCGCCTTGAAGACCATCGCCAAATGTTTCTTATGGTCCTCCATGTTGTCGCTATAGACCACTATATCGTCTAGGTACACCACCACGAACGAGTCCAAATATGGTCGTAGGACATCATTCATCAAGGTACAGAATGTCGCGGGAGCATTACATAACCCAAACGGCATAACAAGGAATTCAAAGCTGCCATACCCTGTCACGATTGCGGTCTTCTGCTCATCTCCTTCGGTGACCCGTACCTGATAATAACCCTGCCTCAAGTCTAGCTTGGAAAATACCCGAGCTTTTGCAAGCTTGTCGAAGCAGTCCGCAGCTAATGGCAAAGGATACCTGTTTCTTATCGTCTGTTTATTAAGTGCACGATAATCACAACACATCCTTAGCTCATTGCTATCCTTCTTTCGCTGGAATAACACAGGGGCTCCATATGGGGACCTTGAAGGTCTAATGAAACCGGCCTCAGCTTATTCTTTTAGGTGTCGTTTCAACTCCTCCAATTCGGGCCCAGACAACCGATAAGGTGCCTTTGCCGGGGGCTCCTTTCCAGGGTCTAGTTCAATACTGTGGTCTACCGTACGTCTTGGTGGAAGCTTCTTTGGAAGCTCATCGGGCATTAGATCGGCATACTTGGCAAGTACATCAGAGACTTCGGTTGGGACAGGTGCCTCCTCCTGGTCCTCGTCAACTCCTTTGCATACCACCGCATATGTCTCCATGTCTGGCTCCTTCACGGCTCTTCCCAAGCTCAGTGCAGAGACATGTTGCTCATTAACTTCCTTCCTTTGCCTATGTGTAGGAAAGGTCCAAGCCCGTGTCTGCCCAACCAATATCACTTCATCGCAGAAGGGAACGACAATGGCTTTGTTACCCTTCAAGAAGTCCTTCCCAAGTATCACGTCGAAGTCATTCATTTCCATAACTGTGAAATCTAACTGACTCGACCATTCTCCTGCTTGTACCGGCACCTCGTGTGCCAACCCCGTCACCCTGGCCCTGGAGTTCACTGCTTTGACTTCCATGTTAGATGGAAGGATTGTCAGCCCCACTGCTCTTGCCAGCTGTGTTGTCATAAAATTATGTGTGGCTCCTGTGTCTACAAGGGCCTGGACAGTGTTCCCGTGGATCACCAAGTCCACGAACCCCAAGCTATTCATCCATGCTTTCCCTATGGCCTTGTCAGCTTCGCCCGTCATAAGCAACCCTGTTTCACCAAGCCTCTTCATCCTTCTCCCGTCGTGAGCAAACTTTGCTCTGATACCATCTGTCACGCCCCAATCTTTTTTTTTGTTTAATTGGGTGCGTGTGGCACCGCCCGAGTCACTAAGGCAACCCATTGTAAGCGACTCCACGGACTACACCTCTACTAAATCCTTATGTAATTAATATAACAACAATCTTTGATTATTTTATAAACACATAAACGATGCACGTAAAATTTATCAAGGCAATAATAAACTTCTTTTATTATTATGATAAAAATATTACAACCGAAGGGCGACCGTTTGTGCTTATCAGCACAACGGTCCGCCAACCTTCTTTGGTGAACTGATACAATATTCCAACTATCGGTCCTCTGTCCGCCTCGTTGTATATCCAATCTGATATCGTTCAGCGGGCGGGCGCTCCTCGCACATCCCGCGCCCACTGTACACCCGACTGTCGTTTGCCCGACTGCTATTCTCCAACCGGCGAACCTGTGTCGTGCCTCCACCAGACTGTCGCACCAATAACACTGTGCGTGTCTACAAGATACACCCAACTGCAATATACTAACCCACGGGCCTGTGTTGGATAGACTTTCCGTTCAACTGTTGTTTCCGTGCTTGTAGCCCAACCTTTGAACGACCCACACGAAGACTATTACCTTCGCTGTCTGCGCCCGATTAAATCCAAACGATGCACAGGTCATAACCCGACTGCGCCACTGTTCGATTTAACTCGGCCTTCTATTTGACTGTCCGCCCAAACCCGAAGACTGTCCCACCCAAGATTGTAACCCTTGCTGCGCTTTGACCGAACTCCGTTCGCTGCGTTCAACTGTTGCCCGATCTTCTGTTCCTTGCCCATACCCACGGGCTCATATTGTTGCTCTAGATGCGCACTCCATATAATGGACATGAAGATTGATACACCCAAATGTTTCGTGCTCTCCGTATATATATGCGTCCATGCCGATTTGGGTGAGGGGTGTCGATGGCAAGCCGACCCCCAAATTTGTAATGCCTGCCCCTTTTCCACTAAAGCCGACATGCATTATTATTTCGAACCGCCATGATTCTTTTAATCTCCAAGGCTCGGCTCTTTTATTAATCGAACCGCCCTTTACGTGGGCGGGCTCCCGTATTATCGTTTCTCATGGTCGGCCCGCCCCTTTATTATTTTTAATTATTGGAGAGGTGCGCGCCCGAACGGGGCCGCGCCTTTGTGCCAAACTCCACGTCGTTACATCCTCCCCCACCCGAAGTCATTGTCGTCCCGACAATCCCTGCTTGTTCCCGAACCTGCCGTTCGAACCTTGTAATCTTCCTTCTCCACTTCCATAGAGAATCTTCTGTCTCCCATCTTTCCTCCGGCACCCCTTTCCACTTAACGAGGTATTCCCACCTCTGGCGGTAGCCAAGACCCGTGGTGCGATAGCTCAGTATCTTTTCCAACTCTAGTCCTGGTTTGTCCATTATCCCAACTGGCCCTCTTGGGGGTTCAACTCTCACCGGATCATTTGAGTCTAGTCGGCATTTCTTCAACTGACTTACATGAAAAACTGGGTGTCTCATGCGTAAGTGGCGTGGGATTTCCAGCTTATAAGCAACTTCCCCAACCCGCTTTTCTATCCGGAACGGTCCTTCATATTTTCGCTGCAACTTGGCAGTGGTCCCTTTCGCGGGCTGCCACTGCTCTCCGGTGATTCTGAGGAACACCATATCCCCTTCACTGAACTGTGCCTCTCGCCTCCCACGATCAACAAACTTTTTCATCCTTCTTGCAGCGTCGTGCAAGCGCAACCGTGCAAACTCTACGGTCTCTTCCCATGCTTTCAAAAATTTCCTCGCATTGGTACTCCTTACTCGACCTGCTGTTTCTACGGTATGTGGTGTTACTGGTACCTGCCCATTTACCAACTCGAATGGACTATACCCTGTAGCGGAACTCTTCTGTATATTGTAGCTGAGTTGAGCAATATCTAAGAGTTCGGGCCAATTTTTCTGATCAGCTGCGACGTAGTGTCTCAAATAGTCTTCTAGCAGTGCATTGATGCGTTCGGTCTGTCCATCAATTTGCGGATGGTAACTTGAACTCATCAGCAACTCCGTCCCAACTATCTTGAATAACGACGTCCAAAACAATCTTGTGAATCGAGTATCTCTGTCGCACACGATACTCATCGGCATACCCCAATACTTTACTACATACTTGAAGAATATCTCGGCAGCGCTCTCAGCTCCACATGGTATCTTCGTTGGAACGAAGACGGCATATTTAGAGAAACGGTCAACCACGACCATTACTCCATTATACCCCTGACCCTGAGGTAGAGAGACAATGAAATCTATAGAGACACTTGCCCAAGGTCTCTTGGGGATAGGCAGCGGCTGTAACAATCCCCCTTGTCTTTGATGGTCCGATTTGTCCTGCTGACAAATAATACATGTGTGCACATATTCCTCTACTTCTTCTCGCATCTTTTCCCAAAAGAAGCCCCTTTCAAGTAGGGCCAAGGAACGATGCTGTCCCAGGTGTCCTGCCCATGGAGAGTCATGACATTCTTTCAAGAGTTGTCTTCTAAGATCAGATGTCTTTGGAATGTAGAGTTGGTTCCCAAAGAAAAAGTAGTCGTCTCGAAGGAAGAACCTATGGGTTTTCCCCTCCTCTATCTGCTTCATTATGCCCTGTGCCACAGTGTCAGTTTCCAAACTTTCCTTCAACCTATTCTGCATCTCCTTCGTCATCTGTATTCGACTCCTACTCCTTTCCGCTCGGTCTTCTCCCTCCAAGGGAGCAAGCTGCCCTTTCCTACTAAGGCCATCTGCCACTCTATTGTGCCTGCCTGGTCGGTATTCAATCGTCATGTCGAATTCCGCCAAGAAGTCTTGCCACCGGGCCTGCTTCGATGGAAGGATTGTCAGCCCCACTGCTCTTGCCAGCCGTGTTGTCATAAAATTATGTGTGGCTCCTGTGTCTACAAGGGCCTGGACGGTTTTCCCGTGGATCACCAAGTCCACGAACCCCAAGCTGTTCATCCATGCTTTCCCTATGGCCTTGTCAGCTTCGCCCGTCATAAGCAACCCTGTTTCACCAAGCCTCTTCATCCTTCTCCCGTCGTGAGCAACCTTTGCTCTGATACCATCTGTCATGCCCCAATCTTTTTTTTTTGTTTAATTGGGTGCGTGCGGCACCGCCCGAGTCACTAAGGCAACCCATTGTAAGCGACTCCACGGACTACGCCTCTACTTAAATCCTTATGTAATTAATATAACAGCAATCTTTGATTAGTTTATAAACACATAAACGATGCATGTAAAATTTATCAAGGCAATAATAAACTTCTTTTATTATTATGATAAAAATATTATCCATTATCCCTGCCGGCCCTCTCGGGGGTTCAACTCTCTCCGGATGGTTTGAGTCTAGTCGACACTTCTTCAATTGGCTCACATGAAAGACGAGGTGTCTCATGCGCAAGTGGCGTGGGAGCTCTAGCTTATAAGCAACTTCTCCAACCCGCTTTTCTATCCGGAACGGTCCTTCATATTTTCGCTGCAACTTGGCAGTGGTCCCTTTCGCAGGCTGCCACTGCTCTCCGGTGATTCTGAGGAACACCATATCCCCTTCACTGAACTTTGCCTCTCGCCTCCCACGATTAGCAAACTTTTTCATCCTTCTTGCAGCCTCGTGCAAGCGCAACCGTGCAAACTCTATGGTCTCTTCCCATGCTTTCAAAAATTTCCTTGCATTGGTACTCCTTACTCGACCTGCTGTTTCTACGGTATGTGGTGTTACTGGTACCTGCCCATTTACCAACTCGAATGGACTATACCCTGTAGCGGAACTCTTCTGTATATTGTAGCTGAGCTGAGCAATATCTAAGAGTTCGGGCCAATTTTTCTGATCAGCAGCGACGTAGTGTCTCAAATAGTCTTCTAGCAGTGCATTGATGCGTTCGGTCTATCCATCAGTTTGCGGATGGTAACTTGAACTCATCAGCAACTCCGTCCCAACTATCTTGAATAACGACGTCCAAAACAATCCTATGAATCGAGTATCTCTGTCGCACACGATACTCATCGGCATACCCCAATACTTTACTACATACTTGAAGAATAGCTCGGCAGCGCTCTCAGCTCCACATGGTATCTTCGTTGGAACGAAGACGGCATATTTAGAGAAACGGTCAACCACGACCATTACTCCATTATACCCCTGAGCCTGAGGTAGAGAGACAATGAAATCTATAGAGACACTTGCCCAAGGTCTCTCGGGGATAGGCAGCGGCTGTAACAATCTCCCTTGTCTTTGATGGTCCGATTTGTCCTGCTAACAAATAATACATGTGTGCACGTATTCCTCTACTTCTTCTCGCATCTTTTCCCAAAAGAAGCCCCTTTCAAATAGGGCCAAGGAACGATGCTGTCCCGGGTGTCCTGCCCATGGAGAGTCATGACATTCTTTCAAGAGTTGTCTTCTAAGACCAGAGGTCTTTGGAATGTAGAGTCGGTTCCCAAAGAACAAGTAGCCATCTCGAAGGAAGAACCTACGGGTTTTCCCCTCCTCTATCTGCTTCATTATGCCCTGTGCCACAGTGCCAGTTTCCAAACTTTCCTTCAACCTATTCTGCATCTCCTCCGTCATCTGTATTCGGCTCCTACTCCTTTCCGCTCGGTCTTCTCCCTCCAAGGGAGCAAGCTGCCCTTTCATACTAAGGGCATCTGCCACTCTATTGTGCCTGCCTGGTCGGTATTCAATCGTCATGTCGAATTCCGCCAAGAAGTCTTGCCACCAAGCCTGCTTCGATGAAAGTTTCGGTTGTGATGCAAAGTAGCTAGCTGCGACGTTGTCAGTTTTGACAACAAAAGGCTTCCCCACTAGGTAATGCCTCCAGATCTGAAGACAATGGATGATGGCGGCCATCTCCTTTTCATGGACCGGATACCTCCTCTCTCTCTCCTGCAACTTTCGGCTTTCGTAGGCTACTGGATGCTCATCCTGCATGAGGACTCCGCCTATCGCAAAGTCTGACGCATCTGTGTGTACCTCGAATGGCCTCTCAAAGTCAGGCAGTTTTAGTACCGGTGCCGTTACCATCCGTTTCTTCAATTCGTCAAATGCCTTTTGACACTCCCCTGTCCAACACCACTTCTGGTCCTTCTTGAGCAGGTCTGTTAATGCTGATGTTATTTTGGAGTACCCCTCTACAAACCTTCGTTGATAGTTGGTCATCCCCAAAAATACCCTCATGTCGTGGACATTCTTTGGTTCCGCCCAATCCTCGATAGCCTTGATCCTGCTAGGCTCCATCTGAATGTACCCTTCTCCAACGATGTGCCCCAGGAATGGTATCTCTGTTTGAGCGAATACACATTTGGATTTCTTCAAGAACAACTGGTTCTCCCGTAGCGCCTTGAAGACCATCGCCAAATGTTTCTTATGATCCTCCATGTTGTCGCTATAGACCACTATATCATCCAGGTACACCACCACGAACGAGTCCAAATATGGTCATAGGACATCATTCATCAAGGTACAGAATGTTGCGGGAGCGTTACATAACCCAAACGGCATAACAAGGAATTCAAAGCTGCCATACCTTATCACGATTGCGGTTTTCCTCTCATCTCCTTCGGCAACCCGTACCTGATAATAACCCTGCCTCAATTCTAGCTTGGAAAATACTCGAGCTTTCGCAAGCTTGTCGAAGCAGTCTGCAGCTAATGGCAAAGGATATCTGTTCCTTATCGTCTGTTTATTAAGTGCACGATAATCACAGCACATCCTCAGCTCATTGCTATCCTTCTTCCGCTGAAATAACACAAGGGCTCCGTATGGGGACCTAGAAGGTCTAATGAAACCGGCCTCAGCTAACTCTTTTAGCTATCGTTTCAACTCCTCCAATTCGGGCCCAGACAACCGATAAGGTGCCTTCGCCGGGGGATCCTTTCCAGGTTCTAGTTCAATACTGTGGTCAACCGTACGTCTTGGTGGAAGCTTCTTTGGAAGCTCGTCAGGCATCAGATCTGCATACTCGGCAAGTACCTCGGAGATCTCATTCGGAATAGGTGTCTCCTCCTTATCCTCATTGACTCCTTTGCACACCACCGCATATGTCTCCATGTCTGTCTCCTTCATAGCCCTTCCCAAACTTAGTGCAGAAACATGCTGCACATTGACTTCCCTTCTCTGCCTATGCGTAGGCAATGTCCAAGTCCGTGTTTGCCCCACTACTAACACTTCATCGCAGAAGGGAACAACAATGACTTTGTTGCCCTTCAAGAAGTCCTGTCCGAGTATCATGTCGAAGTCGTTCATTTCCATTACCGTGAAATCTAACTGACCCGACCATCCTCCTGCTTGCATCGGCACCTCGTGACAAATTATGATATCCATATTATGACATTCACCAGTTAGATATATTGGTATGTTGACCTTGGTAGACTAATGTTGACTAGTTATGTTCTTCACTAGTTAGGTTATATTATAACGTTCATTAAGTATCATGCTACACTATGACATTAATTAAGGGTTATGATTTGTTTATGATTTCACTAAATACTCATATCATAGCAAGACGTTTATCTTAATTGACTTTATTGAATTTATACATTACTCAATGTTTATGTCGCATTGCAAGAATCATCAAAGCTTATGTTGCATTGAATTTAGTTGACTTTGGTGGGCCATGATTGATATGGTTGACAATGTTTGAATGTGCTTGACAATGGTTGACTATGGTTGACCATCCTTGATCATGGTTGACTATGGGTGACTATATTTGACCAAGTTGGCTATGTTTGATTATGGCTAGGAATGATTGGACATGGTGCAACATGGTAGACCTTTGTTAATCATCATTGATTATGATTGATAATGTTTGATGATGCCTAATTTTTGGCCATGTTTGACCATATTTCACTATGATTGGACATGGTTAATCATGGATAATCATGTTTTACTAGACTGTTCTTGACTATGGTTGACTTTATTTAACCATGGTTTAATTATGGTTGTTCTTGTTTGGCTATGGTTAAAGATAATTAGATATGTAACACCATGTTCAACCATGATTGAGTATGGCTCGCCATTTATGACCATGCTTGATTATGGTTGACAATAGTTCAAAAATGGTTGACCACATTTGATTACGTTAACTATGCTTCACCATGTTTAAATATTGTTAGTGATGGATTGTTAATGGATGATTATGCTTTACCATTGTTACCTATGTTGGCTAGTTTGATTATTGTTCAATATAATCCAAGGTCTTTACTATGGTTAAGTATAACTATGGATAATTGATTTATTATGGTTAAATTATTATCATAACGATGGTTAATTATTGTTGACTATTGTTGATTATTGTTGATCCAACTTAAATCAACATAAACCTTGATGAACATCAGAATGCAACACAATCACTAAATCTAACACAAAATATAGCCAAGATGAAGGTTACAATTTGAAATAACCATTGAGGAATGTCATCATGTGACGTAAACTTCGATAAGTCTTGAAATGTGAGAAAACCCTTAATGAATGCTAGAATGTGAATTTTCATTTCATAAATTTCACAATGTAGCATAGACATTAACACCAAAAGATGAATGCCATGATATGAAACAAAAATTAAGAAATGTTAACCATGAATAACCCAGATCAATGAAATTCAATTTGACCTTAGGCATGATGAATTTTACATGTAACATAACCATGTTGGAATGTTGTAGTCTGGTGGATCCCAAGAAAAGAATTTTAACACAATGAAATGCTTGATTAGTTTTGCATTGGTATGCCAACTTTCATAAACTTTACAATGTGACATAAGTACTAATAATATTATTAAACCATTAAACTCGATCAATCACAAATCAACATAACCATGCTACAATTACATAAGACCGCCTAGTTATTACACATTGGGATATCATGGATTTGACAATAAATAAGTCTTTGAGATTTGAAAGAATAATTATGACCATCATAGTATAACATAACCATATAGGATTTGCAAAAAAATAATTTAAAATGACAATTAAATTTAGTATTAAACTTAGCTAAAATGAGTATCACAATTTGACATAAGCCTTGGGGATTGTAAAAATAAAACATAACCCTTGATGAACATTAGGATGTCACATAAACTTTCCTAAATATCCTTCTCACATGAAATTTGATGAATATTGAAATGAAACAAAACCCTTAATGAATATTGTATTCTTATATTATGTTCATGGACACTATAATATGATATAACCATTAATGCCATAAGATGAATGTCAAAAATTAAAATATCCATTAATGAATGTCAAAAATAGACAGCCAAAATAAAAATAAAAATCAATTCACCATTAACCTTGATGAGTGTTGCAATGAAATGAAACCATTAAGTTAGTGAAGACAAATATGGTAGTGTGACATAATTGTGTTGGAAAGTAGTAATACAATGAGGTTATTATGTTATAGGTTATCAATGTTATAATGAAGCATAACCATTAATAACACTAGATGAATTTCTTAATATAAAAGAACAATTAAGTAATAGAAAGCACAACTAACAAGAATGAAGAAAAATCAATGCAACATCATGCTTGATGAATACTATAGCCTAATTCATCCACTAGGTAAGAAAATAAGAATTTTGTAGTGTGGCATAACAATGCAACATAACCTTTGATAAATTATGTAATATGACATAACCATTAATAATATATTAATCCACTAACTTTGGTCAACCAAAATCAAGATAACCATGTTAGAACATAGTAATCCAACTTGGTTTTTAATTATAGGTTATCATGGATTTGGTAGTAAATAAGATTTTGCTATTATTAAAAGTAATGATGACTATGACAATGCAACATAGCCATTCAGATTATGAACATAGCAATATGACATAACAATTAAATTTAACATAAGTGTTAGGTTAGATAAATGTCATGATTTGAGATAGCCATTGAGGAAATCCATAATACCACATAGCCCTCCATGAATGTCACAATTTGACGAAACCCTCCATGAATATCATAATGTGACATGAAATTCGATGAATATCATAATACGACAAAATCCTTAATGAATATTGTAATGTCGCATTAAAGATCATGAATATAATAATGCAATATAACCATTAATACAACAATATGAACATAACACATATTTCATTAAATTTGGAAGTAGTGAGTGGATCTAGAATATATAACTTTAACTAGATTAAGTTTTTCCAAAATGGGGAATTAGAAAGTCACTTAATTCACTAATTTTAATGTAGATATTAATAATTTATTGTGAAAAATTATCATGATAAACTTTATAAAACAAATTCATATAAACTTGCAAAAGATAATCTTTCGCATCTTAATCTTGGATTCCATACATTATCTATTTTAATATTTTTATGGTTTGTATTTAAAGATAAGTTTGTTAAGGTTATTTTATGAAAAGAATGATGTGTATTTTACTATTATTAACCCATTTAATTATAATCCGATATAGTAAATGTCATGTATGTGTTAAGTTACAATTATTACTAAGACAATGTTGGCACAATTGAACAGTCTATCAACTTTGCAGCACTAGTAATATCATTGAAGATTTAAAAAATCTCATAGATCATCAAGTTTATAATCATATTGGATTTAAATTTAAAATTATTTATGACGCTACCAACCTTCTTGACCTTTAACTAAACAAAATTATGATGAGCTTGAAAGACTTCTTCTGATGCTTTTTGAGCATAATAATAAAATTCAAAATAATTTTGGGTAATATCTTTTTGCCTTCTTATATACCATATTTCATCTTAGTGGATGATAATCATCATTATCACCAACGTCATTTCATACTATTTTAGGAAGTTTGCACAATTTTAGAATTTAGGAGAAAATATTTTTTAGGGTCAAATCAAATGTTGAATGTGAGTGATAGCATAATTTTTTTATTTATTATTTGTACTTTTGTGTTAAAAACTAAGTTGATTGAGGCTTACTTAATGAATAATAGATTAATATGCAAGATATATATTAAGTATAAAGTTATTTAATAGCAAATGATTATAGTAACGTGTCCAATATATACCAGCATAGATCCATCTTATGTACGAATGTAGGGATCAAATTTCTTCATGTGCAAACATTTTTATAGTGCAAAATACAATGTGTTATTTTTCATTGTTGAAATTGTATTTTTGAATGCTAATAGAGTATATATAATAAGCCAGATAGAAAATTTAACCATAAAAATTTCTTATATATATATAATATATATATATATATATATATATATATATATATATATATATATATATATATAATATATATATAATATATATATGAAGTTTATATTGACATAAATTAGTTTTTTCCCGGGGAGAAAATTTCATAATTTCCATTATCTGTTGAGAATTACATGCTATAGGTGCCCAGAGGCATATGCAAATACTGTGACCAAAGTCATCTGATATAGTTTCTAAAATTGTACTATGTAGACCCAGCTGGGTGTGCTGTACATCTATAATAATTACATAATCAAAATATCACCAGTGGGTGATCTCTGTTCAGTAGTCCAAGAGTATTAATTACAAGTTTAAAAGCTAAAATAAGACAAAATATGTGTTGTTGTTCTTAAGGGCTACCTGCCCTCCAAAGTTCTTGGTCTATGTATGGCTTGTGTAAGTACTGGTAGGTCCTCTCCGGAAGATGCTCTGTGATCAACAATTCTCCTCGAGGACGATGTGTGGCTTCTTTCAATATATTTTCTGCACCTTCATTATGCTCCCTATAGATGTGAGTGCATGAAATATGATCAATATGTGTTTTAAGAAAAATAATATCATCCATAATTTTTCTTAGAGTATATGCATGGCATGTAGCTGTGTTGTTAAACTAATTTATGACTATTTTGGAATCCCCAAAAATTTGGATATGTCTACATTGTTTAAGAATGGAAAAATATATCAAGTGTCGAAGGGTGATCAACTCTGCATAATTATTTGTACCCTCACCCAACCCCATGCAAATGTGAAAAAAGTGGGTGCCTGATATATGAAAAATTATGCCTCCCCTACATCCCTGGGCTTGTGCAGCCCCATCAAAATAAGCCCAGGGCCAGGATTTGTTAATCTGTTCCTGCGTGATGTTCCTAGGTCTATTGATATATTCCTCAGCTGGAATGTCCTCATAGCCCGAGCAAATTTTTGGTGGAATCAAGGCCCAATTTATGATTCAGTCTTGGAAGATGATGTTGTTGTGGCCCATCCATATGTGCCAAGAGACCAAAAGCGGCATATTTCTAATTTTTGGATCAGTTATGACATAAATTAGTTAACATAGATCTTCAAATAGTTTTTTTGAATCTCTAGCTGAAATATTTTTGTAAAGTATAAGATTTAAACATCTAACTCACACATTTTTTGTCTTCTAATTACGCTATAACATATTCATTTTTTTTTATTTTTCTATTTAGAACATAATTTTTATTTTAAAGGGTCACATACGGATAAACATACTTACACATCCCCTCATACTCGGTTGTAGAATGAGCCTCTTGACTCAATTACTAATCATTTTAATGATTAAAATAAATCATGAATTAGAATAGTAACAAAGTAGTACAATTTGATTATCTTCAAATACAACAGGAAAGAGAGAAAATTGACTAAACTATTTATTACAAATGTTTAGTTTTTATCCTTGTAATGTTTAAGGATATTGTATTGAAAAGAACATATTAACATTCATCTAAAACATAGATTGCTTACATTATTTCTATTATCATTAATATTTATATTTATGTATTAAATTTGACTCATGAATAACATATTTTGTAAAAAACTTCTTACCTATAAAGTTATTTAACAATATATTAATATTATTTTTCTTACTATTATTGACCATTTTAAATTGACAATAACCACTTTTCCTAAATTTTGAGTACAAATTTATTATAATAGTACAATGTTGGCACCACTTTAAAATCTATAAGAGGAAATATTTTATAAGTCTAGTTGTGTTGTTCAATGATCAAAATAATTTTCTATAAATTAGAGTGCAACAAAATTGCAAATTTGATCTATATCAATTATAATAAGGAATATTAAGGAAAACTCACTCCAAACATTATTAAAAGTGTCCATCATCTATTCATTAAGTGTTTAAATGATTTATATTAAATAGAATACTAGTTAGGTACCCCACTATTGTTTTAATAGACCAAGTTTAGAAGATGTTTTTAAGTGTATTGTTCAATTTGATTATGCATATTTGATATGGTGAGAAGTCATGTTGGCCAAATAAATCTTTGAAAACTCAAATATTTTATTGAAACTTAAATATTTTATGACACTGTCATGTAATTTGTATCAACACATGATTACATTGAAATACTAAATAATATAAAACTCCAAAAATAATATGAAGATAATATTTTATATACAACAAATATTGAAAAGTGTGTCTGAATGTATGTTAATAGATCCTTAAAAAAATTACATTCATGAATCATATAAACCTAATCTTAAGATATTGTTTCTTGCAATGTTCTTTCTTTGGCGTCCATGCCCATGCTATGGTATTAATTGGAATATATCCAAGTTCCGTGTCATCGGGATTTGGTATCCAATATTTCTCTAAAAAAAATCCATTGTATTTCCGTGACATAGGCTTCCACTAGTCAACCTTTACATGAAGATTCTTAATTTCATTATCTCTAAAGATATCTAACATGGATTTTTCCATCCAAATCAACTCTCTTCATCCTCATTTCCTAATCTAACTAGAAACATCGTTCCTTTCTCAACATTAGTTATCTGATTGAATGTTGGCTTTGGATTGTTTCATTTGGGTCCAACATATACTGGTCCATCTATCGCATTATCAAAATCTCTATCCATAATATTTGAGATTACATGGAGTGCATTATGATCAACATCAACACTTTGCCTTCTCTTAGGCTAGAAATCCTCATCATATGAATCACTTCCATCTATTATTCTATGATCATTATAGATTCCATCTAATGTATTAAGAACTCTTTCCCAATACACTACTTTATTTTTCCATTCCTCTGTAAGAGTTGGTGAATCGTCATTCCTGATAATGTCTTTCCACATTTTTATGTATGATGTTATCCCTTCCTTTAGTTCTTTTAAATAGACATCATTCTGTTTGGAAGCTAAGAAAGATTTCTTTCCTATTGGAATTATAAGTCGACCTTCATCATCTCCATAACTCAACTTGTTCTGACCACTCAGTATCTCTAATTGATTCTTTGTACCTTAGTATTGAAACATCATTGAGTACAATAAATTGGAAGTATTAGACATTAGGATGTCCAACTAATGCATTTTTTCCCTCCTTGGTGTATCAATTAAGGAAACTTTTGAAGTCATAGACCTTGTTAATAAGTGTAGGTGGAAACAATCGATTTTCCTCAATTGTACGGTATGTATCCATGATTTTAGGTTAAGAATATATATCTTTTCTTTTTAGGTTGGAATACATTCTTTTGTAGGTTTCATCTATGTATTCATGGGTGTGCCCCACAGGAAAGAACCCAACGTCAATAGTGATGAAGACACCAAGTGCAGTTATAAGTGAAAGAAACATGGAAAGATAGCGGTTCTTATTATCACTTGTTGCATTGTCCAACTGTAACAACAAATGTCGAGGAAGAGTTTTAAAATCAACATTTTGACTTTTTTGATCTTCCATGAGATATAAAATCATCCTTTTACACTTCACATTTTGAGTAAATAGAGGTTTCAAGTAATGCATTTGTAAGTGGGTTTCTTGAACTTCCACTTTCATACAGTAGATCACCATACATATCCATGTGTGGGTCTTCAAGGTCCCTTAAGAACTTTTCAAGGGATTTAATAGTAAATTGTGATCCCATATGTACAAACGATAAGGAGAAATGACCAAAACCTCTTGTCTTATGCCCATGTGTAAGCATACTTGTCAATAACAAACCTAAATTTGTTCCTACAATAGATTTTGATTTGACACGTAGCCTTGGGATTGAAGTCTTTGTTTTGTCAATTTTATCATGGATAATGCTCAAATACTCAGTTGGAAACCGATCTAACATAATTATGTGGGCATAGTAGCAATATCTTCCACACATAACAATATTATTATGTTTATTCAACCTACCTCGTACCTTTTCTTCCAACTCTTTTGTAGTTTCTGACTTAATTTGTGATTTCAACACAATGCATTCACTGCATTTACTGAAGTTGGTGTTCTTTGGAAATGCCACATCTCGAAAGTTAGTATTCTAGACATTGCTCATTGTTGACTATGATATTGATGGGTAATTGAGCTTTTGAAGAGCCTCATTGATCTCTTTTAACAAATAATTTTGTGTGTAAGTCAAAGGAAGAAATATTAAAGGAGAATATGTTCCATATTCTTCAACTTGACATGTTTGGTTTGGTGAAAAATATGAATTATCCATTACAATATTATGAAATATTTCTATGGTTTCCATTGTGTGAGCTCGTGCTTTGCATGTGTTGGTGTTACCATGGATAGATTGGATCTCTCCATGTTGGAAATAATGTTGGTAGTTATAGAATGTGCTTTGAGGAATCTTATGTATCTTATATCAGACTTTCTTACAAACAATATTCCCATTAAATCTCACGTCCTTTACATTTTTAGCAATAGGTGGCAGGTCATGGCCATGACTCTTTCACATGACTGTGTTTGACATGAGTGAATTCAAGACAAATTCCCTAAATACCATTTTTATTTATTTGTCTCATACCCCTTTTAGCACTTGCAATGGCCTTCCTATCCACATGTTGAAGAAAATCTTTTCTAAAACATACACATGCTGCCAAAACTCAGATTTCTTTCTCTTCATCTATTTTTGTTTAACATTTTGCAATTTTTTTGTAGCAATAACTCATTTAATCCTTTTATATGGCCTTGTTACATGCATATCAATTCAGTTTTTATCTTTTTCATTACAAAGATACCCATCCCATTTGTTTACGGGATTTGTGTCCTCTATAATATCCCATATCACCATTTCCTTGGGTGGCTCCTTGAACTTTTCCTTGACCCTTAATATCACACCTTTGTTGTCCACAAACTTATTTATTGGCCGTCTAACCAAACAATGTAAAGACTTATCCCCAATTCTTTATATCTCATAATTTTCATCTATCGCTTCCAAAAAAACACCAAATTCTATTTCACCTAGTGTTTCACCCTCAACAATGTCCTCCTCGCAAACATTAACTAGTATTCCTTTCGCAATGCACATGCTTGTTCTCATGATTCATGTGTAAGAGAAACCTTTGTACATATGAATCTAACCCTATCTTGGAGAATATTTATGGCATTATAATGACATTGAAGCTCCAAGTTTGATTATGGCCAAATCTCATAAGATTCCAATGCACCCCCTAGTGTATGCTCAAATCCTGTTGGATGTGGTAGAGGAGCATCATGTTCAAAAACCTTCTCAATTTTCACCACTATGCATCCTTTATTTACCATATTTCCATGCACTTTATGCCCAAGATTTATATTGAATATGGAGCCCTCACCCAACTTCACTCCATGTTGCAGTAGATATACCTTGTCTCCAATAGAAAATGTAGAAGAAACATTTGGACCTATAAACAAATGTAAATAATGTTAGTATTTACTCAATAAAACATTTATTATACTATCAATAATATTTAACACATGCCTCAATATTTTTATTTACCTATGTTGTGTCACAAATCTATGATCTTCCATGGATGTATGTCCCCTTCATTAACATCCTCATCAATCAAATGTGGTTGAGTGACACCAATTATCAAAATTGTAACATAACCTGCATTAACCCTTTCTCCGACATAATAAGTTCTAGACTCTACATATTCGACCCTTCCTAGCCCAAAGACATTATCATTAATAAAGAGATCAACATAGTTCCATTTTGCCAAAATTATATTTTCCATTCAGCGTGTATCAATTCTATAACAAAAATTAAATTGTAGCTTGTAATTAAAAGGTTGAACCATGTAAAGTGTGACTTTATATTTTTGCAAAAACACACAACTTACAAAAAAATAATATAGATGCAATAATTTAAATCGTATGGTAGTCATATTGTATGTAATGAAACATTTTTTCCCACCATCTAGTGCCTACTACCAAAAATTACTTTATAGACAAATTACACAAAAAATATATATGAAGATCGGGCACTTAGAGATGTAGATAATATCATAGAATGAAAAATATAACCTCATATCAAACCACCAAGTTCCTATTTAACTTTATAAATTACACTTGTAGCCTTGATGCATGTGTATGAATAATGATCATAAGATTTTTGTAGAAGTTGAAGAACCAAAAGATGGTATTTTGGAAAATATAAGAAATTCCAACATTGATGCTACATAAGATGTTTAAAATCCATACAAGAAGAATAAATTATATTTATATTTCACTTAGTGAAGATGTTTGATCTTTGAACTTGATAATCGAAAGCCAAACTATAGGTTTTCTTCCAAATAAAAGTTTTGGTATTGTAAATAGTAGATAATTCTCATTTTTATTCTAAAAGGAAAGAAATTGCATTGGAAGAAAAATATAGTATACCTCAGTAATACATTTTTTAATAGACTTCAAAATTATACAAAGCTCACATTATTCTCCATGGATCAAATAATTATGATTGGATTATTGTGTTTGTGCCAAAGGGAAAGTTATATCGTTATCTTTCCTTCCAACTCAAGCAAAGATGTAGTGCCAACAACAACATATATTTATATACGATTCTTTTTCACTATCATTGATCTTCATAAATTGTTCCAAATTCAATAAAAGGGCACATCGAAAGCTATATGATGCAGGAGCATCTGGACTTAGCTAGCAATGTGAAAGTCTGTTCAAATGTTGTGTCTAAACAAGTTGAATTTCATTGACCTGAGTGGTCAAAAGTTAGCTTTTATTGAGAGGGTTGGATCCCTCAAGAAATGAGTTGTATTTCATTTGTTGTAATAAGTAGAAATTGTCTTGTTTTAGATTCAAAGATAAGTTGTTAGCATAGGTGTGTGATAAAGATTGACTGTTAGATTGTTTAAGAATAGAGATTGAGTTGTTAGGCGGGATTGGATTGATAAAAAAAGAAAATGTAATGTAGAAATATGGGTAGAGATGAGAGAGGATTGAGTGGAGTGAGAGTCAAGTAATAGCACGTGGATTTCCCAATTGAAACAAAGGTCTTTTAATCATTGTAATAGAGCCAAAGGCAAGACTCTGTAACCATTTGTATAATGAATAATTGATGTCATGTGTGTGTTTATATAATGATGATGTGGAAATTCTCATTTCACTTTTGATTATTTGTATCCTAGATAGAGTCGAATGTTTCTCTGTTTTCATGTTTCACGATATAAAATGCAGAGTTAATAGGAATAACAGGCCTTTATATTATTAACAGTGTTGATGCTCGCTTAAGTCCTAGCCATTGATCTAAGTTCCAACCAATGGTGTGAAACCCCGCCGACCATTAGATTATCCCTTATCACATCGCAACGATTTGTTCACAAGGGGAAGACCTCAAGCCTCGAAGAATTGTGATATGTGATCAACATAATATCGCATCGCAAATAGACAGTGGGGTGTGGTCAAACCACGATCTCAAGGAGTTGCAAAGTACGATCGTGAAATCTCACATCAAAAAAGGGCTTGTGTATTATCCGAACCCCAGTTCTAGAAACACTGTGATATACAATTGTGATCCATCGCATCGCAACACTTCACTGCCAAAGGAAAAAGGGCGTGAAACTATAGCGATTGTGATTATGTGATTTAATCTGGACCGTTGATCATTTATGTTGTGATCTAAGGTGAATCATGAATAGTTCTATTTAGAAGGGGAAATATCATTGTTTTGAGCTTTTACCATGGAGATCCGATCAAAGAAGAAAAGGTTGGACTGTAAGGGAAATAATAAATAAGGGGCCGATTGTTGAGATTTCTCAAAATGATCTATTTCTGCATCATTTGTGGTATTAGAGCATAGAGAGATTAAATTTGATTACAGTAAACATGCTACCAAGGAGAGGAGCTGGCATTGGTCGAGGAAGGCCAGAAGCCAATGTAGTTTTGTTGGAGGAGATCTGAAGTCTGCGTACAAGGATGGAAACAATTGAGACTGCTCAAAGAAGAACACCTAATGAAGGGGATGCCAGTGCTAAAGAATAATCTTCTGAGGAAGAAGAAGAGGAGGAAAATGAAACTATCAGAGTTGTTAGGATGCTGGCGAAAGTAGAAGGAAAACCAAAGGTGGAAATTCCTACATATGAAGGGAGTCTCATGCAGAAGAGCTAATGGATTGGATCAGGTCATTAGACAAATATTTTGACTATGAAGAGGAAGCTGACGACAAGAAGAAGGTGAGATTTGCAGTCACCAGATTGAAGGGTCATGCAACTATTTGGTGGGACGAGCTACAGAAATCCAAAATGAGGAAAGGAAGGTCCAAGATCAAGCAATGGGACAAAATGATAAGTATGATGAAAGCCAAATTTATGCCTAAAGATTATTAGTTAAATATTTTTAATTAATTGCAGAATTCAAGGCAAAAAGGAATGTCTATTAAAGAATACACAAAAGAGTTTTATAGATTGAGTATTAGAGTAGGACATGCATAAGATGACATGGAGAAGGTAGCCAGATATATCAATGGCTTACGATACGACATACAATATGAGATCAGCTTGTTAAGTCTAAAGACTATTGAGGATGCCTTTCAAGCGAGTTTGAAGGTAGAGAAGAAGATGTTGAGAAAACGGAATCAAAGGAAGAGAGGAAGAAGCTCAGTAAGAGGTAGAGGAAATACCAGACCAAGGAGACAACAACATCAACATGAAGCAGGTAGTTCAAGTAGCAGACCACCACAAAGAGGGGATTTTAATAGAGGAAGATTTGCGCCCAGAGGAAGAGGCCAACGAAGAGATATTCGATGCTACACATGTGGAGAATGGTGACATGTGTCATGGGACTATCCTCATAATAAACCAGAAAGTCAGGGGAATGTGAATGTGGCTGAGGAAAATCCAGAAACACCTCGACTTATGGAGAAGGAAAAACCCCTGAAGTAGGAGAATCCCTGATGTTGAGAAGGTGTTAGGCCCCTATACTACTAGTGTAACCCCTTATTATTATTAGTACAACCCCCTTCTTATATACCCATTTAGTGCCCATATTGTTGCTATTGTGCCCCATAGAAGCCCACTATTGTTATTATTGTTCCCTTACATTATTATTGTTATGTAGGCTCTGATTATATAATGAGCCCTTAGACTCCTATATATAGAAAGGAGGTCTTTTCATTTGTATCATCAAAAGAATCGTTCATTTATGTAATGTAAAGGAGGTTTCCCCCTCGAAGAGGCTGAATTCTAAGGTGTTGATCTATATTTTCTATCTTTTCTTGAGCTAGTTTCATAACATTTTGTATGAGAGCCAAGTTCTAGGGTTTCGCTGCTCCAAATAGGTCATCATGGCATTTTCGCTATAACTTTTTTCTGCGACATTTCAGAAGTCAGAAAAAAAACCCATTTGAGAAGACATCACGCTACAACTCGGGTCCGAGTTTCAAAGATTTTAGTGTTATATTTGTGGAGATATGATCTGAGGAAGTTGGTCTCTTTGCAGACTCCTGAATTACATTCCAAACTGGTGACCTGGGGAAAATCATCATAACTTTCTCTCTGAGCATCGGATTGAAATTTCGCAAAAAGGTATAGAAAGAGGATGGACTGTAGTTTCTTCTAGATATTTTTCAGAGCCATAGGTCCAAATAGTGACACGTGGCACTTCATACAAATTCCCTCTTCTGAAAAGGTCTATAATCAGGTCACTGTGGGAGATTTGGCATAACTCTTCATTGTAGAATCCAATTGGGGTCAGACTGGTGGCATGGGAAAGAGGACAAAGAGGGCTACCACAAATCACCACTTCACAATTGGATGTTTTGAAAGTAAAGATTTTACAGTTGTTTCAATATCGAGCTCCTAAAATCAAGAAAAAACAAGATGAGGAAGTTTGATGGGAAGGATCCGGTAAATTGGATACTTTAGATGGAGCAATATTTTGATCTGCATGGTGTACCACTGTTACAAAAGGTGCATTGCATCTTCATATTTAGAACTGGATCAATTTTTATGGTATAAAGGGCTTTGTTCTCGTAAACGACTTGTTACGTGGTCAATTCTCACAGAGGAAATGATAGCACAATATGAGGATACAAAGAGCAACACCTTCTTTAGAGAAACACCACAGCAATTGGAAAGAGTAAAAGGGCTTTGTGACATACTAGAAAGTAAAATTATAGTAACAATGAATTCTAACCCTCACAGCTATGAAGATGGAAGTGTTGCTTCTCCTAGCCTTCCACAACCTACAAGGGTTACACCACATCAATTGGAAGAAAAAAGAGAAAAAGGGCTTTGTTACAATTGTGATAGCAAATGCACTAAAGGTCATAAGTTTGTTGAGAAGAAATTATTTTACATAGAGTATGAAGAGGAGGAAGAAAATGATCAAGAAACATCAAAAGAAGAGGATAAATGCCAGGACCCAACCCCAGAGAAAGAAGAAATGAATCAGACCATATCTTGTAAAGCATTGGCAAGAATTACCACTCCTCAAATTCTCAAGATAGAAGGACATATCAAGAAGAAAAGGGTGCAAGAAGTGAAAGATCGCATCGAGAAAGAAGAAATGAATCCAACCATATCTTGTAATTCATTGGTCGGAATTACCACTCCTCAAACTATCAAGAT
>APFE030248508.1:128480-146030 GCA_000404065.3 Pinus taeda
TATTGTGCCCCATAGAAACCCACTATTATTATTATTGTGCCCTTACATTATTATTGTTATGTCGGCTCTGGTTATGTTATGACCCCTTAGACTCCTATATATAGAAAGGAGGTCTTTCATTTTGTATCATCAAAGAATTGTTCATTTATGTAATGTAAAGGAGGTTGCCCCCTCGAAGAGGCTGAATTCTAAGGCGTTGATCTATCTTTTCTATCTTTTCTTGAGCTGGTTTCATAACAGAAGGACATTGCTTAAGATAGAGAAAGATATTGAAGAACCAATTGAGAGGAAGAATTTATTCAGAACTACCTATAAATCGAAAGGTAAGTGTTGTAAATTAATAATTGACAGTGGAAGCACTGATAACCTTGTTTCTACAAAGATGGTGGACAAGCTTGGATTAGCAAAGACAGTGCACCCTACTCCTTACAAAGTGTCGTGGTTGCAAAAAGGACATCAAATTATTGTGGCAGAACAATGCAAGGTTGAAATACAAATTGGTACGTATAAGGATGCAATATTAAGTGATGTAATGCCAATGGATGTATGCCATGTATTACTGGGAAGACCATGGCAATTTGATCGGAAAGCTATTCATGATGGGAGGATAAACACTTATACTTTGGAGAAATATGGAAATAAACATACATTGCTGCCATTGAAGGATGGCGCTGACAAAGGAGCACTCGGAAATAGTGTTATGCTGATGGGTGGAAAGGAGCTATTGCAAGAGATTGGAAAAGGTGAATAAATGCATTTTGTTGTCATAGGGAGACCGAAGGTAATTTTAACTTCCACAAACTTAGATGATTTACCTGAAGAAATCAAAACTCTATTAAATGATTTCACTGATAATATTGTGGATGAGTTGTCAAATGCATTGCCATCGATCAGGAGTATTAGTCATCATATTGATCTAATACCAGAAGCGAGTTTGCCAAATAAAGCAGCGTATAGATTAACTCCTCAAGAGAATGCAAAAGTTGGAAGACAAGTGAAAGAAATGATGGATAAGGGACTAATTAGAGAAAGTATTAGTCCATGTGTTGTTCAACAGTACTTAGTCCAAAGAAAGAAGGTGAAAGGCGTCAGATTATAGAGCCATAAACAAGATCACAATAAAGTATAGATTTCCTTTGCCACGCGTGGATGATTTAATGGATCGTTTGAGTGGATCAAAGTATTTTACTAAAATAGATCTGAAGAGTGGATATCATCAAATAAGAATTTGAGAAGGAGATGAGTGGAAGATTGCATTCAAAACAAACACGTTCATGAGATTGATGAATGAAGTCTTGAATGAATATGCAGGCAAGTTTGTGATTGTTTATCTTGATGATATTCTAGCTTTTAGTAAATATAAGGAAGAACATCTAGATCATCTTAAATTTGTTTTAAGAACTCTGCAGAAAGAGAAACTATTGATAAATATGAAGAAATGTAGTTTCATGAAGGAAGAATTAATTTACTTGGGATTTGTAGTTTCTAAAGAAGGATTGAAAATGGATCCAGAGAAAGTCCAAGCAATTTAGAACTAGCCTATTCCCATAAATATATTTGAGGTAAGAAGCTTCCATGGTCTTGCAAGTTTTTACAGAAAGTTTATTAGAGGTTTTAGTCAGATTTGTGCACCAATTCTTGAAACAATTAAGGAGACCAATCAATCGTTCAAGTGGACAGAAGCAGCAGACAGGAACTTTAAATTACTGAAGAGGAAAATCATAAAGGAACCGATTTTAGATTTACCAGATTTTGAAAAGGTATTTCAAGTCGAAACAGATTCTAGCAGAGTTACAGGTGGCGCAATTTTGAGTCAGGAACAAAGACCAATAAAATACTTTAGTGAGAAATTGAATGAAGCGAAGAAGAAGTATTCTTCTTATGATAAAGAGTTTTACGCTATTGTGCAAGCCTTGAAAAAATGGACACATTATTTGTTGCCAAAGGAATTCATATTGTATTTGGAAAATCATGCATTATAGTTCATAAATAACCAGCCGAAATTGAACCAGAAACATGCCAAATGAGAAGAATTTTTGTAGAACTTTACTTTTGTGATAAAGAACACAAGTGGTAAGTTGAATAAAGTCATTGATGCATTGAGCAGGGTAAGTTTTCTTGTGCAAGAATTCAAAGTTGGTGTTGTAGCATTTGAAGAAATGATTGAAATGTAGAAAGATGATGCAAATTTCAAAAATATCTATATAACAGTTCAAAATCCAACAGTGCATAACATAATTCAATGGTTAGATTATCTCATCCAAGGAGGCTTATTGTTTAAAGGCAACAAGTTGTGTATTCCCAAATGTTCTATGAGGGAAAACATACTAAAGGAGAAACATAGTGGAGGATCATATGGTCACTTTGGACAAGATAAAACCTTTTCTCTGGTGAATGCCTTTTATTATTGGCCAAAAATGCAAACTGATGTTAAGATATTTGTTGAGAAGTGTAGGATATGTCAGCATACTAAGGGGAGAAGTCAAAAGATAGGATTATATAAGCCATTTCCAATACCAGACTGACCGTGGGATGCAGTTAACAAGGATTTTGTTTTGGGATTAACTAAAACTCAAAGAGGGAATGATTCCATTTATGTTGTGGTAGATAGATTTTCCAATATGGCACATTTCATTGCTTGTAAGAAGACTAGTGATGCAACACATATAGCTAATCTATCTTTTTTCAGAAACTGTAAGATTACATGGATTGCCTAAGTATTGTCTTACAGGGATACAAAATTTGTGGGACATTTCTGGAGAACACTTTGGAAGAAACTAGGAGCTAACCTCAGTTTCAGTTCAACATACCACCCTCAAACAGATGGACAGACCGAAGTAGTAATAGGAGCTTTGGAAACATATTGAGAAGTTTACTGTATCAAAATCCGAAGCAGTGGAATTTAGCACTAGCTCAAGCTAAGTTTCCTTATAATGACACTCCAAACCGAAGTACTGGAAGGAGACCATTTTAGATTGGTTTTGGAATGAATCCAAGAGGTGTGTATGAGCTCAGAAATTTGGGTAAAGAGGAGACAAGTGAAAAAGATAAATAGTTTGCAAAACAGATGCAAAGACTACAAGAAGATGTGAAAGGGAGTTTGCAGGAAAGAAATGGTAAATACAAACAAAGAGTGGATATGAAAAGAAGAGAGAAAGAATTCCAAGTGGGAGATTAGTGATGGTGTATTTAAGGAAATAAAGGTTTCCTATTTACAATAAACTAAAGATGAAAAAGATAGGACCATGTAGAATTGTAAAAAAGTTTTTAGCTAATGCATATGAAATTGAATTGCCAAAATCGATTGGAATATCACCTATTTTCAATATTGCAGATTTGTATCCATACAGATGGACAAAGACAGAGCTACAGGGGGAAACTATAGAAGATGAAGTTAAAACCTTGAACTGGGAAGGAAAAATGCCAAGGACCTTTAAGAAAGAAGTTGAAGCTGTTTTAGAGAAAAGAGTATCCAAAAGAACCAGAGGACATATTTATTTTCAATATCTAGTCAAATGGAAAGGGCAGCAAGTGGAGGATGCTAGCTGGTTGACTACAATAGAGTTGCAGAAGTATGGAGTAAGCCTTGAAAGTTTGAAGGATGATTATTTTCTTTCCCGGGAGTCTAATGTAGGAGCATCTGGACTTAGCCAACAATGTGAAAGTCTGTTCACATGTTGTGGCTAAACAAGTTGAACTTCATTGACCTAAGTGGTCAAAAGTCAGTTTTTACTGAGAGGGTTGGATCCCTCAAGAAATGAGTTGTATTTCATTTATTGTAATAAGTAGAAATTGTCTTATTTTAGATTCAAAGATAAGTTGTTAGCATAGGTGTGTGATAGAGCTTGAAAATAGAGATTGACTGTTAGATTGCATAAGAATAGAGATTGAGTTGTTAGGCCAGATTGGATTGATAAAAAAAAGTAAAATGTAATGTAGACGGATGGGCAGAGATGAGAGAGGATTGGGTGGAATGAGAGTCAAGTACTAGCATGTGGATTTCCTGATTGAAACAGAGGTCTTTTAATCACTATATTAGAGCCAAAACAAAGACACTGTAACCATTTTTATAATGAATAATTGATGTCGTGTGTGTGTTTATATAATGATGTTGTGGAAATTCGCGTTTCACTTTTGATTATTTGTATCCTGGATAGAGTCAGATGTTTCTCTGTTTTCATGCTTCATGATATAAAACACAGAGTTAATAGGAATCACATGACTTTATATTATTAATAGTGTTGATGCCCGCTTAAGTCCCAACCATTGATCTAAGTTCCAACCAACGGTGTGAAACCCCGCCGACCATTGGATTATCCCTTATTGCATCGCAAATATTTGTTCACAAGGGTGGACATCAAGCCTCGAAGAATTGCGATATGCGATCAATGTAATATCGCATCACAAATAGACAGTGGGGTGTGGTTGAATCGCGATCTCAAGGAGTTGCGAAGTGCGATCATGAAATCTTGCATCACAAGAGGGCTTGTGTATTATCGGAATTGTTGTAGAATATTTTGGTTTTGATAAGATAGAATAAAATAATGAAAAAATAAAAAATATATTTTGAAAAATGTTAAGTTAGGATATGGACATAAAAATAGTGAATAAAATGTTAGTGAAAAAATCTTGATGATGATGTCCATATCAAAGAAAATGTTAGTTAGATGTCCTAAAAAATCAAGACAAAACAAAATGTTAGGTTAGAACTGAAAGAAAACAAATAAACATTGAAAGTGAGCAAGTCTAAATGCCACTACTATGTTTCTTCAAAGTAATGGTTATTTGCAGCTTGTCATAAATGCCACAACCCATGACAGTCAAATAGTTTAATCTTGACTCCTTCATGCTTTAAATTTGATGTTATAGTTAGAGAATAAAGATTTGGCCAAACTGTTTAATCTTCGCAGATCAGTATTTAGGTAGAGAATAATAAGGTGCTCATCAGTTTAATCTGAGCCCTTGGATGTTATAAGGTTAGAACTAGATAGTTTGCTTTTGTAAAATAACAATGAAGGAAAAGGTTTTGCTAGCTTAAATGCACCCATTAAGTGAAGAAAAAATGATAGCATAAGCAAAGGGTAAGTAGAAGAAAGGTTGTAGAAATTTAATTATTGATTGGACGAAATGTACAATTATCATGTTTTACCATATGTTTCTATGTCCATGAGGCAATTACACAAAGCAAATCAAGGTCTACAAGATCAATTAGTTAACCTCCCATTCATCCCCATTCATCCCTATATTTACTAGTTTCCCCTTCCTACTTTCATACATTCATATTCACTCATTTTTCATAAAAACCCCCTTTTCCTAAGGTTAAAATCCTCTTTGCCTAGGAAAAGTGAAAACCCCATGTAAAATCCCCTTTTACTCAAAAACCCACAAAAAGTTGTTTAGCCTAAGTATCGATATATATATGTGAAGGCAGATAACTTATTAAAAAGCATTATACATAGTGTATTTCCCCTTTCCGCTCATATTTCATATATTTTCGCTTTTCCACTCATAGTTTCATATTAACACTAATCTATAGTATTAATCCCCTAAAAGTCCCTTTTCCCGTATATTATTAACTCCTTTATTAAAATACCCTGAAACCTTTAGTTTTATTATAAAACTATGTATTGCATAAAATATCGCATCAGCAGATCGCAAGCTTCTCAACATGCATGTACACCCTCCGCCATTGCGGTATGTGATGCGTGAGAGACCCAGACCCGACGCATATATATATATATATATAATATATATATATATATATATATATATATATATATAATATATATATATATATATATATATATATATATATTTCACACCGATATTGCATCTGCCTCCATCGCAAGTCTCGCTAAAGCATTACCCTCCACCATTGCAATCTCTAATTGCGATGGCAACTTGAACCCGACACAAATATATTTCATATTTTATTTGCACATCATGTCCGATCCATATCGCATTCCTTTGCAATGGGTCATCCTTCGCTAAAACTCCAATTGTGATATGCGATGAACCCAGACTTGATATTGTTTATCCACCCAAATTCATATTCTTCAAGTCCGCCATATCATGTTTTGCGAAGGTTTTCTTTGTTAAAATGTTTTTTATGATTTTAATGAAGAACCTTTGTTTAAACATAAAACCCCTCTAATCTCATTTTAAATGCATAATAAAGCCCATACTGCCATAATTAATCAATTTTCCCCTCCATACTCCTTCTTTGCTCCACCATTGTCCGATCTAATGCATTCAAATCCGGTGGCCCCCAACGATTTCAAGTTGGCTCTTTGTATGGGCATTACCCACCCGAAAAGTGGTATTTCACCGTCGTCCTTTGCTACATGTCAGGATTTAAACCATATTGGGTGAACCCTTCCTAAAACCGCCCACACCTTATAAGCAGTGCGATGAAAACCAAAATCGCCTCCCGCATAACGACAAAATAGCCACTGTTAATTTTGCACCATAATTAAAGAAAAAGAACTGTTTTTCCATTTAAATGCAAAAATCACCATTTTTCCTTTGTTTCGCCTATTTTCACAGTAAACCCTCGATAATCCTCTGCGACTAATAAAGCCATTGTTTTACCTTCCGATACGCTATGGACTCCTTCCAATATCCTTTCAAGCTAAAAAAATCCATTGATGTCCTCCTCTGTCGCCTAGGTTTTCTTAACAATTTCTGTGTTCTGTAGCAAAAGACTTCTATTCCAAGCTTACAAAGAAAAGCCCACATATAGTTTGAAGACAAATCTAAAGGGATTTACTATTAAAAAAAACAGTAAAAACCTGAAATGCACAGTAAAGGAAAAGAGGAACACAGTAAAAGTTAATCAACGGGGTCAAATGATATTTACATAGTTAAAAGAGTATGAGATGAAAGATCAAATGAAGAAATCAACCAAGCGTAAAGAATTCAAACAGTCAAGCAGCTTAAAGGGGAAAAATATCAAACAGCAAAGCCAGCACAACCTGAATAAAAGAGGATAGCAAGAAGCAGTTCAATAGCTGCTCCTATCTTCTTGTATGAAGATCTTTCCTTTCCTAGAATAAATCTTAATCAGTTTTAGAATATTTTCTTAGTTTCATTATTGTATAAATAACTCCCTTCTCGAGTTATTAATGGTTCAAAGTTCAAGGTTGATTATTCTTTGCTTGTAAATTCTTTACTGTTCATGCTACTTTTAACCTAGTTGCACCTTTGAAAGGAAGCTTTTGTAGACACTCGATGTGCTCAGTCTTTCTGGAACCTTAATACAAAGCAGAGGATTTTGAATTTGGTTTTACACAGATTGTGTTATCCTGTAAGTTTTTCCAGCTATTAGTCATTATGTTTTCCTTCATATGCTTATGACTTATAGAGATATCTAGGTAGGAATGACTGTGTCTCAATTTATTCCTATAAGCTCCTGAAGTGATCATCTATTAAGAGAATGGATTAATGAATTGTCTGTTTAGATAATCCCCTCTAATCAATAAATCATCAACATCTTGTGTAAGCTTAATTATACTGCCTTGAACCTTTGGAATGTAGTTTAGAAGGTTTTCCTACTTATGATGGTTCTGTTTTACAGTCTGGAAATTGTGATAATCATATTATTTTCTGTCTTCTTCTTGCCACTATTTTGATCTATATCATTGTGTAAAGCTTTATGGCAGCCCTTTGCTGAGATATTAATATAACCCAAAGGATTAATTACTTCAATTCTACATCTTTGTTCATTCATTGGTCTTCCAAAGCTAAAACCAAAAACCACAAAACAATTATTTTAATTACTCTGGCATTGGTAGCTGACTTACTACTATCTCAGAAGTACAACATCAGACTGGTGTAATTGTCGTGGATTCAAATTTCTCTTAAGTTTCCCTTGGGACAACGATATTCATTCATTCTTTTTCGTTAAATGTGATTGATGGTTTAGAAAGGTTAAAATCATTCACCTAGGCGACTCCACACTCCCAAGTTGGCACCGTTTAAACATACCAGATCTCGTTCACAAGCTGACATAGTTAGTCCTCTGTAAGATCCTGAAAGGCTTTTGTGAAAATACAGTTCTAAAAGGGGACACCATCCATCTTCTTCTTCCTCTTCAGTCCTACAATCTGAAGAATTAGAATCATTTAACCCCTACAGTAATATCCCATCTGATCCTGATTACTCCCATTTTTCACCTAGGATTGATGAACTTCTAATAGAGGAGTTGATTTTAGTCCACCTACCTTATTCATTCAGTAGAATCTCGTCGAATACCCACATTACCACTAGGATCACCTAAAACTGAATCTGATTTGGGTGTTAATCTACCAGAATATAAACCCACAGATTTCATATCCCCTACCACCTATCATTTTCCTTCCATTTTTGACTGACTTGAAGCTTCTTCTTCTAAACAATTTGAGGAGACTTTCTCTATATATTCCAATCATCTCTTTGAAACAAAAGAAGGTATTCCTTTACAGGTCCAAAAGTTAGTCCTTAAGACTGCTTTGAAGTCTTTCAGGGGACATCCTCCTCCTTCACCTCCAACTAGTTCATCAACTCCTAAATCACCATCTTCTTCCTCTACTTCTTCTTCATCCTCTACATCTACACAAACACCTCATACTCCACCTAGACAACCTCATATACTTCAAGCACCTCATACACCACCTTCTGTCATGGCTTTTTGACCTATTCTATAGGATAGATATGTTGACTTAGTCTTACCTAATAACCTTGATGCATTCCTAGCTAGATACTTAAAATACCTTCCTAAGTACAATGGAGAAGCTAGTCCCTCAGTTGAGGACCATCTTCAAGCTTTCCTAGACTTTGCAGACAACATGAATATTGAACAAGAAAATGTTTATATGAGATTGTTTGTATAGTCACTTGAAGGAAATGTGAGGATTTGGTTTAAGCAATTACCAGCAACTTCCATTAAAAATTGGGAAGAGCTTACAACCATATTTAAAAATCAATGGGGTGTGGAAAAGGATCCTCTTTATTTCCTCACAGAATTTGAAGAGTTTAAAAGGAACTTCGGAGAACCAGTATAATATTTTATCAAAAGATTCAACAAAATCTATCACAAAATGCCTGCTGATTGTAAGCTCCATGTAGCAGCAGCTAAGTCTAGATTTTCTAAAGCTTTTGATGATGAATTTGTTGTTATTCTATGAGAGATGACTTCAAGAACTCTTGAAGATATGCAAACAAATGCTATAGAAGTAGAAGAAAATAGGGTAGCCTCAACTTCTTTAAAACGTAGGGAAGAAAAGGCCCAAAGAAAACTCAAATCTATTCAAGAAGCCTCTAGTTCCTCTAAGACTAAATCAGAAGACTCAAAAATAGATGAAATAACATCTCTTCTTAGAAAACTATCAAATAGGATTTCAAATATTGAGATCCAACCTAGAAAAATACAACAAACAGTTACTAGACCTCAAAAACAAAATCAAGGTCAGCATAAAAGAAATAATACACCACTACAAATTCTTCAGAGACCTAGCAATGATCAACATGTTCCTACTCCTCTGTTGATAGATGATCAACAACTTGATGATAATACTATGACAATTACTGAATATATTAATAGTATGGATTCTTCTTCCAATCAAACAACCATCATTCCTCTCTCACAACAAAATGAGGTTCAAGAAGACCAGGAATCTTCACAAGTCTCTAAATATCATGCTTTCTCTAAATTTTTAATTTCAAAATTAAACAAAAGGTATGATCTTAGGCCTAGGCCTGGTCCTAGGAGACCTCCATAAGAAACTCTAATAATTGAACCACGTATCAAAAATACTGAAGCTCAAACAACTCTTATTTAGCCGTTAGATCAGTAAATAGATACTACCCAAGTTGGTAGAAACATTTTGACCAAATTTAATGTTGAAAAAGAATTATAGAGGGTTAAGATCCCAATTCCACTGTCAAAATTTTCTAAAAACCCTGGTTACAAGATCCAAGTCACAAAATGGATACAAAATACCTCGGTTGATGCTGAAGGTGATGTCATAAGTCTGCAAGATGAAAAACCAACAGTATTTTTTGGCCCTAGTTCATACATGATAGATGAGATAGTGCCTCCTTTTTATGTAACTCTTAAAACAAATGATTCCATGTTGTGTAATTGTATGCTTGATTCAGGAGCATCACACAACCTTATGCCAAAATCTATCATGGACCATTTGAAACTTGACATAACTAGATCCTACCATGACTTGTACACCTTTGATTCTAAAAAGGTGCTCTGTTTGGGATTGATCAAGGATCTAATGGTTACCCTTGCCCAAATTCTAGTGAAAGGTATAATACTTGATATTTTTGTTACAAATATCCCTCCCAAGTTTGGAATTCTCCTTTCTAGATCTTGCTATGCCAAATTAGGGGGAACTCTACAGATGGATATGTCATATGCTACTATTCTTGTTTATGGAGGAGAGAAATTAAGATTATATAGATAGGTAAGATTTATACATACTATTTGTAAAACTGACCAGCCAAGAAACCATCCAATTTATGCAATAGATAAAGACTTTGGTTGTTTTCAACTCACTTCAAACCAACATAAAACTCAAGTCAAAATTGAAGAGGTAGTTGAAATTTTTAAACCAAACCAAACTGATATTTGGAAAGTGCTCTTTGATGGCTCTTGCACAAAAGATGGAGCAGGAGCTGGAGTAGTTTGAATTTCACTTGAAAAAGATAATATAACCCAATCACGTAAATTAGACTTTGAGGTTACCAATAATGTTGTTGAATATGAAGATTTCCTTTTAGGATTGCAATTAGCCGAAAGCTTAAAACTTCAAAATTGAAGTGTTTTTACTGATTCAGAACTTATTGTTAAGCAAGTAAGAAATGCTTGCTAGACTAAGCACCCTAGTCTTAGGTCCAACCAAAACGAAGTATGGGATTTAATTGAAAACTTCTTTGATGCTTTTAATCTAACTCATATTCCCAGAGATCGGAATATTCATGTAGATGCCTTGGCTGTCTCTGGTAGCTCTTTTAAAATTCCTGATCATACTGATGTACTCTATCTGATACAAGTCAAATATAAGCCATCTATCCTAGATAATCTGAAACATTGCCAAATATTTGAAGATGATGAACAATTGAAATCATTTCTGCAAGTAATAGATGATTTTTCATTTCTACAAATTGATGAAGATAGAACTGAAATAAATGAAAATACAGATGGAAATGATACTTCATATTTTAAAACCCAAATTTCCAATCATGACATTATTCAATTATCAAATAATTTTATTCAAAAAGGACGCATTCCTTGAGAAAGATTGTTTGATCAAAATGATGTCCTCCGAAACCCTCAGTCCATTTCTTCAGAAGATGACATAGAAGAGATTAACATTAGAACTAATGAAGATATCAAAAACATCAAAATATGTGCATCTCTAGACCCTGAGATCAAAGCTCAATATCTTAAGTTACTACAATATTATAAGGATGTTTTTGGTTGGACTTATGCTGATCTAAAGACCTATGATACTTCATTAATATAACACAAGATTCCTTTGAAGCCAGAAAAAAACCTTATCAACAGAAACTTAGAAGGATAAATCTAGCCCTTCTACCAACTGTAGAAAGGGAGATTAAGAAAATGCAAGATGCTCAGATCATACTCCCTCTTATATATTCTAATTGGATTGCATATCTAGTTCCTGATAGAAAAAAAAAGAAACGAAGAAATAAGACTCCGTGTGGATTTTAGAAATTTGAATAAGGAATCATTAAAATATAATTATCCTTTGCCCAAAATGGATCATTTATTTCAAATGGTTTCCGGATCACAAATACTTTCTATGCTTGATGGTTTTTCAGGTTACAATCAAGTGAATGTTGATACAAGAGACAGAGAAAAGACAACCTTTACTACACCCTGGGGTAAATTTATGTATGATAGGATGCCATTTGGCTTAACCAATGCTGGAGCAACATTCCAAAGAGCTATGGACATAGATTTTATGGGTTAGGTAAATAAATTTGTGGTTATTTATCTTGATGACATAACTGTTTTTTCTAAATCTCATCAGAAACACCTAGAGCACTTGATCAAGGTTTTTGACAAGTGTAGAAAGTTTGGAATATCATTGAACCCTAAGAAGTCCTTGTTGGTTATCAAAGAAAGAAAATTGTTGGGCCATATAACTTCAAAGGAGGGAGTAGTAACTGACCCCAAATGAGTATCTGTCATTGAAACATTGGCCTTACCTAGAAACAAGAAGGAGATTCAAGTTTTCTAGGCAAGATTAATTTTCTAAGGAGGTTTATTCCAAATTATGCAGAGATTGTAAAAGATATAAATGACATGCTCCGAAAGGACCATGAAATAAAATGGACTCCCTCTTCTAGGCACGCATTTGAAAAAATAAAAAGGGTTATCTCTAAAGCTCCCACGTTAGCCAACCCTGATTATACTACGCCATTTAGTATTTCCTCTTTTGCCTCTAAAACAAACCTTGCTACCATTATATTACAAAAAAATGAAGATTACCATGACCAACCCATAGCCTTTGCTAGCAAGGCTATGAGAGATGTTGAGCTTAAGTATGACATCATTCAGAAGCAATCCTATGCCCTCATTCAAGCCTTGAAATCATTTAGGATGTATGTCTTACATTCACCTATTATTGCTTATGTTCCTAATAGTGCTGTGAAAATTGTCCTAACCCAACCAAACACTGATGGGAAAAGAGGTAGATGAATCCCTTAAATTATTGAGTTTGATCTAACTATCAAGACTACCAAACTAGTAAAAGGTCAAGGATTAGCCAAGCTTCTAGCTGAATCCAACTACAAAGTACTTGGAATCAGTTTGTTTTAGAAATACAAGGGAAGAATACCCAAGAACCTTCCTTTCATCCTCAAGGGAAGAATACACAAGAACCTTCTGTCCTTGCAGAAGGGGAGAATACACAAGAACCTTCTCTTCATCCTAAAGGGGAGAATCCACAAGAACCTCTACCTTCAGAGCAGATCAGTCCTATACACATTGATGAAAAATTCTTGTTGTCAAACTGGTATCGAGATATTGTAATTTTCTTGATCCATTTTGAGTGTCCAACATCATTCTCCAAAACCCAGTTTAAAACCCTTAAGTTAAAATCAGTCAAGTACTGCATTATAAATGCAAATTTATACTGGAAATATCCACTGAGTATTTTGTTATTATGTTTAACAGAATCAGAAACTGAAGGAATCATTGATCAATTTCCTCAAGGATTTTGTGGGGGATATTATTCTTGGAGATCAACAGCATACAAGATTCTAAGGGGAGGATTATATTGGCCCACATTGTTCTTACAAGTAGGGGCAAAAGTAAGAGGTTGTGCTCCTTGTCAAATGTTTACTGGTAAACAAAAATTAGCAGCTCTTCCACTCGTTCCATCAATAGTTTCAGTACCTTTTTCTCAATGTGGATTAAATTTTGTTGGAGAGATTCACCCCACTTCAAGTAATCAGCATAGATGGATCCTCACTGCAACAGACTACTTTACTAAATGGGTGGAAGCAATTCCAGTCAGAAATGCTACTGATTCAGTAGTAATTAAGTTTATTGAGGAGAATATCTTATCTAGATTTGGTTGCCCAACTCAAATTGTCACAGACAATGCAACAGATTTTTCTAGTATTAAATTGTGTTAGATGATCGAAAAATACTTTTTTATCATAGGTTATAAAATTAGAATAAAATTAGAATAAAATAACTATTAATTTAAGATATTAAATTAATAATTATTTTCTAGAATGTTAATTATTAATGAGACTTTTAGAAATTAGCATATTGTTGTACTAGATATGACTCTCCAAAAGTGTGTATCTTAGCTCTATATAGGAGATTAGTTAGCTAGTTGTTTGAATAGCATTTATTGGTAATGGACAATGTTTAATTTAATAAGTGATCCATAATTAGAGGTAGTTAGGACATAGAGCTTATAAATAGCTCATTGCAAGAGTGTTTGTGTTGTTCGGGTGTAAGCTCTTGCAAATCAATCATGTAATTATTTTTTCTGATTAATAAAATTATGTGTCTGACGACACTTCTGCCATTATTGTGGTATCAGAGCTATGGTAATGCTGCAGTTGATTTGAGAAGGAGATTCCAACAGTTGATTTGAGGAGGAGATTCCAGCTCTATCAAATCCTGGAAAAACTCAACTCCGTTGAAGAGCTCAGCAATTGGTATGAAATTTGTCAAAAAAAAATTGTTCAAAATAGAAAATTTTTATTGATTTTAGATTTTTCAAATCTGTAAATCAATTTTCTTTTTGAGGCTATTGAAAACAAATTCCAATTTGTAAGTTGAAAATAAGAGGGCGCAGAGCTATGTTTTGACTGGTTGGGATAGCGTGGACAACGTGGAGAGAAACCTGTGAAGCACAGGAAGAGAAATGCTTTTTTTGCGGTAATGTTTTTTTTTGTCCAATGTAAAAATCTGTAAAGTCCCAATCATGTGGAGATAAAAAGGTCCTCAGCATTACAGGAAACAACTCATATGTCAGCCAATTTTAATGCTTTGTCTAGTACAACCACCTGGTGCGAATAAGTTTTTTTAATGATTTCATAATGAATTATGAATAAACTTGTTAGTATGTTGCTGCCTGAAGTGTTGAACAGAATTGGTGAAAAGAAGTGTAGCCCATGTTTATTTGGTGAAGCTGAGTCAATATAAGAAGAAAATGGACCGTCGTATCCTGCATCAATTCGAAGCTTTTTCAAAGAGAGCTGCAACCAGTTCATATCAATTCATTATTTAGAGAAAACCGCAGCCTGTATCAATTCAAACTTCATTTAGAGGGAGCGGCCACCTATATCAATTTGAATCTACTATATCCATCCAAAAATAGTAGAAAAAGGGGCCAGAGAGCCACTTTTGCTTTATCCATAACGAGGTTATTTTGCTAGTGGTCCACGTTTGCTTTATCCAGAACGAGGTTATTTTGCTAGTGATTACGGGTTTCAACCCCAACATGACTTCACCTAATTTACGTGGAAAAATGGGGCAGCGAGCCATGTTCTCATCCAACAAACCTCGCCACCATGAACAGGCACCGACTCTTATCTTTTAAATTGCCATTTCTTGAAAATATTGCATTAAGGGTGAGATCCAATCTCTCTTGTTCCTTTTAGCATCACCTGATTCAAAGATGAAGGACCCAACTTGGCAATCGATGTGGATGATTTGCTATTTATAATTAACTGTTATTATGTGCCACTTGGGGGAAGGGGACAAAGAGCGAATGCAGCAGAATCCCTCGTAAGGGACAGCTTGGTGTTTGGCCCTGTAGTGGTTGAATATCGTGTTTCTGATTCTGAAGCATAAATTTCTTTCTCTATTTGTTGTGTGAGGCTAGAAATTATTTGTCCTAATTCGGAGCATTGGGATTAGCTGCTAGTTTAGAGCATGAGTATTCTGCGCTCTTATTAAAAGGAGTGAGTGTTGCAAAAAGTAAATATGGAGAAATATTTGTTTAATTTTGTAATGTTATTGGAGTAATAAGGGGTTTGTAATTTTGGGCATATTGTATTTTGGAGAGATATGGAGTTTTTTTTTTATTGTTTGAGGAGTAATAAGGGGATTTGTAATTTTGGGAATTTATTGTTAGTGGAGAAATACGGTGCAATAGAAATTTGTAATTTTTGGAGCAATAAGGAGTTTTATTTGTAACTTGGAGAGATAAGGTGTGTTTGATAATTTGTTTTCAAAAAGATATTTTTTAATTGGAATCATCATATTTGTAACTCAAAGTAATTTCACTTTGAGGGGGGGTAATTTTTTTTTTACCAGGTTGTGCAGAGCACCATTGTAAAAAGTCAAATTTTGAAAGTTGCCCTGTAAAAATTTGAGAAATTGACTAGAGCCAAGTGCAAAGCTCAGTCAATATTCTCCTGTTTTGACGACTATTCGAGGGTCAAGGCCAAGCCCCGATAGATCGTGTTTTTTGCGTGGTGTGTTGTGTTGACTATCTTGTCCTTTCTGTTCTGCTTCGTGGTGCGTCTCTTCATTGCTAAAAATGTCTAAGTTGATTAACTTATTTTCTGATTCCGACAAACTTGAAGGCACCAAATCTTATAAAACATGGCATTGACTCATCGAAAGCACACTCATTTATAATGAATTATGGCAAGGAATATGTGATGGCAATGTTAAGCCGAATAAACCCACAAATGTAGATGCACTGGCAAAATGGGAAATCAAGAATGCTAAAGCCTTAGCTCTTATTAAATCGTCTGTGAATGATGAAATGTATGTACATATAGAGAATGCCACAGATGCATGGACTGCCTTGAAAACTTTTAAAGACCTCTTTGATACTCAGCTTGAATCAAAGAAGGTTGATCTACAATTAAAATTGTTGCAACAAAAATTCACTGAAGGCAGTGATGTTCTTGAATATCTCTCAAGACTTAAGAATCTCAAGCAAGAGATTATTAATGTTGGTTTTCCCGCAATTGATGATAGCTTTATGGTCACAATTGTAATTCCTGGGCTTCCTTCTTCCTATACGCATCTTTTAGAGACTTTGCAAGTAACTGGGAAATTAGAAAAACTAAAGTTTGATGAACTTTGTGAAATGTTAAGTCAACATGATAAAACTTTTGGGAAGAAGAAGAAAGTTGGTGAAGATGTTTTTCTCACAGAGGCCAGCACTAGTAAATCATCCGCAGATAGTTCTTGAGGGAGAGGCAGAGGGAATCAGACTCAAGCAGCACATAATCGAGGTCGAAGCCAAAGCAGAGGCAACAATTTTAACAGAGGAGGAAGAAATAATTTTCAAGGAAGAGGAAACAACCAAGGAAGAGGCAATTTTCAAGAACAAGGATATAATAATCAAGGTAGAGGACGATCTCAAAATTGAAGTCAAAGCAGAGGCAGAGGACAATCTTCAGGAAGAGGAAGAGACTTAAGTCAAATTGTATGCCGAAGATGTAACAAAGTTGGCCATTATGCTGAAGATTGTCGAACATCACTTAATAAAATTCCCAAGTTTCAGCAACATTCAACGCAATTTGCAAATGACCAAGATGAAGATAGCTCCAAATATGTTTTTACTTCCTCACCAGCATCAAAAATTTCATCTCATCTTAGAAGTGACTATGAAGATTCCTGGATCTTGGATTCCAGGGCAACTCAGCACATGACTTGTCGACGTGATTTTTTCTGGAATTTTCAAGAATGCCAACTTAATTCAATTTTTCTTGCTGATGATACAAAACATACTCCTTATGGAAAAGGAGTAGTAAAAGTTTTTCTCCCTGACATTGGAGAAAAAATGATTTCCAATGTATGGTATGTACCCAGTTTCAAGAAAAAATTGCTCTCTTTAGTCACGATTCGACAAGAAGGACATCAAGTGATTATGGAAGATGGTTTAGTGAAGATTAATTCAGTGAAACAGAACTTGAAAACAGTCATGATAGGTTATGAAGATGGAAAACTGTTAAGGATGAAAGGGACGGTTATTCCAAGGCATTCTAATTTTGCAGGGGCAGTGACTACAGGTATTTCACCTATAAGACTATGGCATGTAAGAT
>APFE030248520.1:0-18726 GCA_000404065.3 Pinus taeda
TGTCTACAGATTTTGAACCAACTTCCTTTAAAGAAGTTGCTTCTCATGATGAATGGAAAGAAGCGATGCAAAAGGAGTATGATGCCCTCATAAAGAACGGCACTTGGAAGCTGATTGATCCTCCATTTGGAACCAAATCAATTGGCTGCAAGTGGGTCTACAAGAACAAGTACAAAGCTGATGGCTCACTTGACAAGCACAAAGCTAGGCTTGTGGAAAAAGGTTTAGCACAGAAGGAAGGGGTTGATTATGAGGAAACTTTTGCCCCCACAGCAAAATGGGCCACCATCCGGACACTCTTTGCACTAGCAGCTCAGAACGGTTGGAAAGTCCATCAAATAGATGTAAAAACTACCTTCTTGAATGGAGATCTAAAAGATAATGTTTTTATGTCCTAGCCTGAAGGATTTGCTGTGAAAGGACATGAACATAAAGTATGCAAACTTGTGAAGTCCTTGTATGGCCTCAAACAAGCACCACAAGCCTAGTATGAAAAACTAACTGAGCATCTTCTGAAACTCAACTTCAATCATTTTGATCTTGATGATGCAACTTTATTTGTCAAGAAATTTGGAAAAACAGTTGTATATCTTGTGGTATATGTAGATGATCTTTTAATGATAGGGAACAATGAAAGCTATATTGCATCCATAAAGAAAGAATTGGGAAAATTTTTTGAAATGACTGATTTGGGCTATGTTCATTACTATCTTGGCATTGAGGTAACCCAACATCCAAAGTCCATATTTCTTTCTCAAAAGAAATATATTGGAGATTTGTTGAACAGGTTTGGCATGACAGAATGAAATCCTCTCACTACTCCAATGGAACAAAACTTAAAGCTCACATCTATTGAAGGAAAGGAATTTGAGGATGCAACAAAATATAGACAGCTTGTAGGAAGTCTCATCTACCTCACTACTACTAGACCAGACATTTCATTTGTTGTTGGAATCCTCTCTAGGTTTATGCAAAAGCCTTGTGAGGGACATTGGTCTGCTGCAAAAAGAGTTCTAAGTACTTGAAGGGAACTCAAGACCTTGGAATCAAGTATACACAGGTGGACGACTTCAGCTTGATTGGATACTCTGATTCAGACTTCGATCAAGACAAAGAAACTAGAGTATCTACTTCAGGATATGCTATGAGTCTTGGATCAGGAGCTATCTCTTGGAGATCACGCAAACAATCAGTTCCAGCAGATTCCAGAACAGAAGCAGAATACGTGGCAGCAGTTGAAGCAACGAAAGAAATTGTGTGGCTCAGAAAAATTCTTGAAGATTTACAGGTGAAACAAGTACAATCAACTCCACTCATGATTGACAACACCTCTGCAATAAAGTTGGCCAAGAACCCAAAGTTCCATGATCGTACAAAGCATATCAATACTAGATATCATTTGATCCGACATCATGTTGAGGCCAAAACAATCCATCTCCGCCATTGTTCCACAAATGAGTAAATTGGAGACATCTTCACCAAAGCGCTTGGAAGAGAAAAGCTTGAAAGATTCAGAACGATGCTTGGACTCACCAACATCCCTTTAGATTAAGGGGGGGAATGTTGACACCTAATCTTCAGTGATTGGGGAACTGAATGTGAACAGTCATCGAGAAGATGAACTGAACAATCACATTCATGTATATAATAGATAGCTGGTCAATTGAATAAACGCATTAGTTTTTCTGGAGTTACTCCTGGCCTGACAGAAACGGTGAGGCCACGTGTCAGTGAAAGGACAGGAAAGCGTAATTATCTCCAATAATTATCACTGAGAACTATATTCAAGGATGTTGTCACTAAGAACTTCACTGGATTTAGATATGCAAATAGTTATCACCGAGAACTATATTCAAGGAAGTTATCACTGAGAAGTCCATTGTTTAAATATGCAATGAAGCTATCATCGAGAACTCCATTAGTTGATTGAGGATGATGAAAATATGCAAGCATTATCCATTCTCAACGGTAGAATCAAATTTTGTAATTAGGAAAATGATTAATCTTTCCAATTTCTTTTTCTCTAATCCTCTTACTTGGCGGTAACAACATGCACAATAAATTTGTAATGATAATTTGGTAAAAAAAATATCTAACATAACGTTTAAATAATGAATTTAGATATGTAAGAAAGTTACCAATATGAATTTCATTCTTTTATTGAGAAGGGACAACGAAAATGTGCAACCATCTTTCATTTTCAACCCTAGGATTGGAATTTGTAATTAGGAAAATGATTAATGTACCCAATTTTAATAAGGGAGGGCGTAACTAGTTTACTTAACTAGTTAACTAGGCTTATACTTTAGAGATGTTATCCATGCACTATGATACCTTACTAAATGCATGTCTTGAAGCTATATATCATTGTATTATCCTTTATTTTTTGTTATAACGCCTTAGGGGTGGTCTATATTGGAATTGGACTTGAGAGATTTTGATTTTTACATAAATGAGTAGTCAAAGATTTTATTTGAAGAGAGTATTCTTCATCTAATACATCATCCAACCAACAAACATATGAAAAGTAATTAAACCAATTTTCAATTTCAAATAAAAAATTTAGATTGAATTTAATAAACATTTATTTCACCACTTATAAAACGCACACCTATTAATTTAAAAATCATTTATTTCATCTTCTCGCCTATATAATTTCACACCTGCATTTACACCCTTGTACTTACACCGTGGGTTTAAAGTGCTTCAAGGCACCCATGTGTTTGATGTTTAAACCATAACACAATGCACATGATTTTACACCCGTGTGTTTATAGACAAAATTTTTCACTGAAAGGAGAAACGTGGAATAAAATATTGTTTAACTAAAAGGAAATAATTTATTTTTTTCACATGGTTATGAATATTTTTGATTAATACTTCTTGGTTTTTCTTAAGTTGGAGTACATAGTGATTAGTTGGACCACTCAAAATTTTTCACTGAAAGGAGAAACGTGGAATAAAAAATTGTTTAATTAAAAGGAAATGATTTATTTTTTTAACATGGTTATGAATATATTTGATTAATACATCTTGGTTTTTCTTAAGTTGGAGTACATAGTGATTAGTTGGACAACTCCTCCCTTCTTTAGATGCATCCAACAGAGTCTACTCCTAAGTCGAGCAGTTTCACGCCCACATCCAGTTAGCATCATCATCGGTTTCTTTTGAAGAGATCCATTCTCGGGTACAAATTTCAATCTCCATTCTTCCTCTGTATATTGTTATCACATTTTATTTATTTTTTTCAATCTTCCTGAATTAACAAAACTCGCTAGATCTAAGTTCAAAAGGGAAGAGATAGTATTTTATGACTTTTCTAAATATGGTACAACCAATAGTCCTACAAAACATACAAGTCAAGAGACAAATATCCCTAATTTCCAAGAGTTGGTAAAGAAAATCAACAACCGAAGCACTGTAAAGTATTATTCAGGAAAATATATGCCCTTTTTTTCTCTCACCAGGTCTGGTACAAGAAAGAAGAAACACCAGCTATAGGAGAAAATACTTTTGTGCTTGATCACAATCTTTCTTCAACTCCATTCAAGAAATATTTTTCATATGGGAAAATTAAAAGAGAATATCTCCCATACACATCATCGACATCTTTAGACTCAATCTCTAATGAAGGAAAGTTAAATTATTCTAACCTCCAAGCACATCTCACAACAACCAACATTGACAATCTCCACTCAGATGTCCTCAAGCTAACATCTGAGGCAAAATAAAAGTGGCAATAGCTCGATACACTGACAAAAAATAGAAATCATAGTCTCTGCTTTTTAAGAATAAAAGCTTCCTTATATGAACTGATCTTTGCATTTAGTCTGGACAGTGCTTACCATTAGTTTCCCATTTCCCTGTTGCTACAATAAGTATGTGCTTCTGCTTCTAAAAAATTCACAGCTTCTATATTGACGAGTCCCATAAATTCCTTATGGCACTCTGAACTACAACTTTGCCTATCCATCATTGTCTTGCAAGAGTTCTCTTATCAATTCTTTCATTTGCTTCCCATTTTGTTAATTTACAATTAAAGGAAATTAGAAAACCAAATCTGGTCAAAACATTTTTTCACTATCATAGGTTAGTTCTAAATTAGATGTTTAATTCCATATTAAAACACATGTCTAATTAAATACTAATTACAAGTTCAATATATTTGATTTTAAATGAATATGATGTTGCATATTATATTGCTTAATTATTGCGAGTGTAATTTATTTTATGAAATGGTTTATGAAAAAAAATATTTATGTTTATATTTTAGAACTTCTATTTTTGATAAATTTTCAGAATATATATTTTTTTTTCATTCTACGAGGATGGTATTAATTCAACATTTTTCATAGACACGATTACTCTGCAAAAAGTTGTGAAAAGAATTGACAGACTAGCTATATTGGATATATTAGTTGACATGATTCAAGAGACTTGTAAATTTGTCATGAAGAAAACAAAAAATTTAGATATATTAGTTGACATGATCCAAGAGACTTGTAAATTTGTCATGAAGACAACAAAAAAATATAGAGGCATATAAAGAGATGTTAATGTAATTCCTAAAGCAAATAGGCAATTAAAGCACATTGAACAACTATCTCTTGAGTCTTATGGAAGTCCAGAATGTTCAACAACTGATTTTTGACTTTTTGCCATTTAGAATTTGAGTTCTAGGTAATTGCAGAAACTATAGGACTATTCAACTTTGGATTTATCAATTTTATCTAACCATAGCACTGTATGGATTATGTTGTAGGATTATATGTATGATATTGAAATTGTATTGTAAAAATATAAATTGTTGGGGTTTTATCAATTTCAGATAGCAAGTGATTCAACATAAATCTCATTGGAATTTATGTTCTAAGGCCAAATTTCTGTTTTTTTCATTGATCTCTGCATTTTTTTACCAAAATATTTTTGTTTTAGTAGTTTCTTAAAATATTTGTGTTGGATAAAATTTGTTGTTTTTTTTTTCATCAGAAATTTCATTAAAATGATAGTTAAAGAGATCAAAATCTGAAATTTATATGCATGTTTTTAAATACAATGAGATCACTATTTAAGAATGTTTCTTTACAATTTCACTACATTGCATGTTTATAATTAATGATTAATTTTATTTTATTCACCTTTAATCTTGTTTTTTCTCTCTCCTAGTTTCTTATAGAAAAACTCTGTCAAACTTCATTTCTCTTACTGTTCTCGTTTCTCATTTCATTTCTCGTTTCTCCTTTCTAGTAACATAGATATTAATCATATTTATTAATGTGATTGTGCTAGTAGAAATATCTATCTATCTAATATATATATATATATATATATATATATATATATATATTATATATATATATATATAATTCGAACCTTTAGTTATTAGCTTGCAATTATTAATTTTCAATTGTTACCTGCCAATTATTACTTTTCAATTGTTACATTTATTTCTAGAATGATTGTTCTTCCATTAAAACTGAGTGTTACAACCCACCCTACTCTGAGAACTCAGATATCATGTACTAACGAGCAGCATCAGCATACTTTTATATGATATACGGACAGTGGAAAACCTACGACTCTGAAGAAGAGATGAAGATAACCAAATTTCTTCAATTTTCTCCTACGCTGAGAAAACCTAGATCGAAGCCGAGGAACATATCATTTATTCCATAAGATTTCTTTTACATTCCTCCATATTTAGATTGTACGTTCCATTCATAAATAATAAGTTCACTGAGGGAAAAAGTTGGTCTAAGAGGATATTGGCACTTGCAGTTGAGAAGAATGGAGGGAATCGCATGTAGCCTTAAGGCCAATCATTGTTTTCTCAGATAGTGTGTTTTTTTACTCACCGAAAGTTGTTTGTAACATATTGTTAAAAATAGAGAAACAGAATATATTCTAAAACATAGTAGCTGACAGGTGAGCAAGCTACATCTGTAGACTGCCTCATGAATAATGCTCTACATTGATCATTATTCATCAAGAATATATAAGTTTACATAGCAATAGGAGAGTTAGAACTAACACCTAGAAAATACGAACTAATTCCTAAGCTAAGAAACACGCACAACTAATGAACAAACTCTCTCCAATAATACATATTCTTCTATTAATTTCAAACCTTCCCCTTAATGGATAAAGGGTTCACCAGTACTCCTAACTTCTCCCTAAATAATTCAAATTTAATTCTTCCAAGGGGCTTGGTACAAATGTTTTTTGCATTATCACAAGTATTACATTAGTCATTATAAATTTCCTTTGACTGAACCTTCCCTCTAACAAACTGAAACTGCATATCAATATGCTTTGTGTTTTTTTGAAACACATGATTGCTTGCAAGTTTAATTGAGCTCTGGTTATCACATCTAATAATTGTTTCATATTTTGGTTCTTCTCCAACATCATGGAGAAGTCTCCTTAGCCAAACTGCATCACATGTTGCTGCACACATTTCTTGGTACTCTGCTCCTTCTTAAGACAAAAATACAATAATCTACTTCTTAAAGCTCCATGAGATGACCCTGAACCCAATATTGAAACCATAATTTGTTATGGATCTTCTTTCATCAAAATTTCCTACCCAATCTGAATCTAAAAATCCTGTCAATCTAACATCACAAGAATCAGTATAGTCAATATCAAAGTCTAAGATTCCTTGAAGATACCTTAAGATGCATTTCGCTGCCACCCAATGATTCTCAAGTGGCTTTGACATGAATTGGCTCGATACATTGACTGCAAAAGCTAAGTCAGGCCTAGTTATAGTCAAGTCAATTAGACTCCCAACTAGTTGTCTATACAGTGTTGCATCCACCTCCTTCAAACCATCATTACTCTGATGTTTGATTTTCTTCTGTAAAGGCACTAAGGCATCTTTGCACTGATCCATTTTGATTTTTTCAATAAACTCCTGACATACTTTCCTTGCGACAGAAAGGTCCAGACTTCAAGACCTAAACAATAGTGTAACTCTCCAAGGTCTTTCATCTCAAAAACCTGTGACATCTGCACTTTGATTTCTTTAATGAGCTCATCAGAATTTCCTATAATAACAAGATCATCTACATATAAAGAAATCAAAATAATTTTCCCCTTTTCATTAGACACAGTATACCGATTTGGGTCATTCTTGCTCCTGTTATAACTATGCTATAAGGAAAATGAGTCAATTTTTTCATACCATGACCCACGTGCCTATTTTAAACCATATAATCCCTTCTTTAATTTCTACACTAAATTCTCCTTCCCTTGTTTGATAAGCCCTCAGGTTGTTTTAAATAAACCTCTTCTTTCAATTCTCCATTTAAAAATGCAAACTTCACATCTAGTTGGTGTAGACTCCAACGATGTTTTTTTAGCTAAAGCTATCATCATTCTAATAGTGTTTAGCTTAGTTACCAGAGCAAAGGTTTCCTCATAATCAATTCCTTCTCCTTGTGAGTAACCTTTAGCTACCATCCTAGCTTTGTATTTGTCTACACTACCATTAGATTTAAATTTAGGTTTATATAACCACTTATAACATGTATGTTCTTCCCATTCTGACAATTCAACTAAATCCCAGGTTTTGTTTTTAAGTATTGACTCATATTCCTCTTCCATGCCTAGCCTCCATTCATCATATTCACCTTCTTCTTTATAATTTGAGGGTTAAACAACATTTATCATACTAGTTATAAGAGCATGACCCCTATATCGTGCTGGTAATTGAGTCTGCCTACCTGATCTGCTTAGTGGAAAACTTGCCTCAAATCTGTCTTGCTGACTCCTTGATGTACTTGACTTGCTCGTTGTACCCACATCACTTGATTCTTCCTTTTGCTGTTGTTGTTTCTCATGGTTGTCCCTTGTCTCATCACTTCCATCTTCCACCAGCAAAGGCACGGGCCACTCTTCATGGCCTTAATCACAGTTTCCATCATCAACCTGCTCATGGAATACAACATCTCTACTTGCAAACACTTTGTGAGTAGACGGATTAAACAATTTATATGCTTTAAACTCAGTACAATACCCTACAAAAATGCATTTAATGGCATTTCAATCCAGTTTCTTGCTATCCTCTTTTGAAACATGAGAAAAATATTTTGAGCCAAAAAAATGTAAATCATTAACGACAGGCTTAAAACCTAATAAAGCTTTGAATGGAGTCTTAAAATCAAGGTTTTTTGTTGCCACCAAAAAAAGCCTTGATTTAAGAATTTGTAGGAAAATCGGACCATTGATCGACCTTGTTTTTGAAGTAATAGTAGGTCATGGAAATTGATGAATTAATCTTTGATGCCACAAATTCTCTGCAATCATAATTGTTGAATTCAAGGCTTGTTGTGGTGAACTTATTACATTCAATTTGTATAGACCTCCAACTCAAATACTTGATGCAATTGAATTCATATGATCCAACAAATATTAAATTACATAATCAGAATTAAAATTTTTTACCTTAAGATTCTGATTTGTTATCATAGAGACAAAGATTAGATTATTTTTAATTCTTGGTACATACATCACATTTTGAATACGCCTAATATTACCATCAGGTAATACCACAGGAATATTTTCATACCCCTTAAGATGGTACCCTCTGTCATCACAAAGGTATATATTAGCACCACTATTGGTTTGTTTAAAACTTTCAAACCAATTTTTGTTACCTGTCATGTGAGTGGAAGCTCCCAAGTCCACAAACCATGTTTCTACTTCATCATTCTCAATAGAGAAAGCATAATAAGATATAAACAGTTTGAGGTTCTGATTCTAATCTTTATCAGCGAAGTGCCCTGCATGCTTCTTACGTCTATGTCGAGTTTCATGAAGCTTCTTCTTATGGAAATTCCTAGCAATGTTACCATAGTAAAAAAATTAGATCCCTGAATTATTTTTGGTTCTAAGACATACCTTGAGGTGGCTTTCTCTATGGTGTACCTCTACCTTTCTATCCTATGCTTTCTTTCCCTCTAAAAGGATTTTTCTACACCATTAATGCAAGATATGGATTATGAGGTTTTAGAGTCGTCCGCCTCTCTTCCTTTGTATCAAGATCCCTATTAATTCTTCACAATTGGGGACATTCTCCCTTGTTTTCAGGCTTGAAATAAACATCTGATAATCATCAATCATTCCATTCATGGTAACTGTGACGAGATCAATGTTCGATACTGTCTCCCTATATCAGCCAACTTATTTCTCAGCTCCTTGATCCCAGAGATGAATGCAATGACTAATTCACTCTCCTCCATTTTTATGGAAAGAATTGTGTTCTTCATGAACAATAAACAATTTGTATTATTTATCCCATAGAAATCCTTGAGAGTTGTCCAAATGTCATTTGTTGTTTTACACTCATTGATATGAGGGATAATGGAGTCTTTCACTAAGAATTTCAAGAGCACTTTCACTTTGTTCTCCCTCTTCTCCCAATCCTAAATTGCTATATTTGTTCCTCCTCATGCTACAGTTGGTTTCAAGTCATCCCCATTTGCAATCGCCCACGCACTTTTTCTCTCAAGAAGAGTCTGCAATTTGAATTTCCAGATTGAATAGTTCGTCCCATCGAGCTTATTCTTCTCATTCAGGTACGGCTCTGCCATCTGATTATTCATCATGATAGGTTGATCTATAGAGCTGCCTCACGATCCTCAATCCTTCAGCAACCAATGCTTTAAAAAAAGTCAACAATCTTGGCCATCGAGGCATAAAAACATCATTGGATAGGAAAATTTTTAAATATATGCAGACAATTCAAATGGAGCTTAATACAATATGTAATATAATTATAAAATATGACCCATGAAACAAAAGATGGTGTAGACCACAGTTCACCACCATGACCCACTTTGAGGGGACCACAGTTCAACCCACCACTTCCACTGGGCCACTCTTATGCCATTGCCCTCATAGTTTCGATGCTACTCCATTTCTGGAGGAAAAATTAAATTAAATTAAATTAAAATAAAAACATTGTGCTTCACCATTCACCATTTAAATTAAAAGTATCATGAATAGACTCTCTCCAATCGTGATTCAATGCCTACTCGGTCTCCCACATGAAAGGATATGCGTTCTGCACGATATTCCTCTAGTCGGTGACTACATGTGGTGGATGACCAGGTTTCAATGGCCCATGATCTTGGATACCTTTCCATGACTGTGCCTCCTTCGATCAATGGTGCCACTATAGTCATGGATCTGTTTCAATGACAGATCTTTGTTAACGCTGCCTCTATAGCCATAGATCTACTTAAGCATGGTTCTATATCAATTAATATGCACTTCACACCTCGAACTGCACCACACACCTAGACCTCAAGCTAGAAGTTCCAACGAGCATTGACTCTGCAGACATGGAAACTTGACCTCAACCACCTACGTGAAGGAACCATGCCTATGTAGAGCTCCCTCTACGTAGCATTTGCTACCACAAAACCTCAGATACCCAACCTTTCATATTGTTGACCTTTGGTAATCAATGTATGATCAACCACTCCTCATTCAATGATGGAATTCAGCTGTATCAACCACAAATGTGAAACCACCACTAGTAGAAAATGGTGAAATTGGTGACTATGTGACTAAAAGGGTTAGTCACCACAACTTTTCCAAGTGAAATACTACCGAAAATTAGCAATATTAAGAGACCCAACTAAAAACAACTAACATAAATTACTATTTTAGTCGCCAGCTAAACTATACAATTAGCTAATAATTGATACTACTAAAAATGACTAACATAAATGACTAATTTAGTCTAGATAAAAAATATGACTACCTAACAAAAACTACAATAATATGAATTAGTCGTTTATGTTAGTCAGTTTAATTGCGTCACTTCAACAATCTAAACTTACAAGTCATAGGGGATTCAAAGGTTGTTTTAGATTGGGTGAAAGGTTATGCTTCCTTGTACACTTCTTTATTGGATGAAAGGATGATTAAAATTATGGATCCTATTAGAATCTTTAGGGTCATATCATTTGATCACATTCACAGGGAATCGAATTCAAAGGTTGACAATTATCGAAAAGGGGATTGGGCCAACACCTCATTTGGCAACACGACATGACCACCTATATATGTTACAACAACATTTCCAACTTATTTAGTTGGTTTCACATATATTTCACATTTCTTCATTGTCTTGGAAAGTGGTAGTGCTAAGGAGAGAGTATGAACTTTGATCGAAGAATGTTCATTTAGTACCACTAGAAAATTTTCTTCATGCATGTTGCATGATGATAAATGGATGAAATTTTAATGTTACAAACATGTAAGTAGTCCACATTCAAATTTGTTGTCTTCATTGTCCTTAATACCAATGACAAGTTTGAATATTTCCTTTATTTATCATTGCAAACACATAACTTTTTGTTGTCCCAAATATAGTTAATATTGTTGGTGTATGATCTCTTAATTGTGGAATGGTCTCTTGATGATGATAACGAACTCTCAATCTCCAATGCTCATGAATACAATGAATGAATGATATAATGCTTTACTTGTATAGACAATTTATGATTCAATTTCTATTTTTATTGTGCCATGGTATATATGTTTCACTAGCATATCATGTTATATGGTTAATTTAGCAAGATTTATCTTTCATTTTTCAAGTATAATTTGGTTGCATGAATTAGAATAGTTGTGTAATTAAAATCATTCAAAATTTGCTAATAATTGATGGTTTGTTTGACTATTCACACACTTATCCCTAACCTTTTACTTTGAGAGTGAGTAGTGTCAAATCACTAGTCTTCATTAAGGAACTTCCTTTCATTACTAAATGACCTAGCTTAGCTCAATATTTAAGGATTCCCCCCTAGATAAGGATACCCTTATTGTAGTCTAAAGAGGGAGAGAAGGCCACCAAGGTGACATTGGGTGGCTTGCTTAATGGGTGGGGTCAAGAATTTTTTTTTTCTATGAGAGTGTTTCGGTTGAGATACAATTTAGAAAATTCTTGCAAGAAAATTAGTTTCCTTTATTTCCATCACCTAAACTACTCAATAATTATGTGCTTTTAATAAATTAATTTGATAAATATTAATTCATAATAAAAAAAATAAGATTATTATTATTATTGTTATTTTTTGTATATGAGAGAATAGACAACTATAGTGTGTTTGTACTTAAGGATCGATTATATCCACTACCACAATCACCTCCAAGTGTATCCACATTGCCTCACACGTGGCACATCGAGTTAATCAAAGTTTAAACCAATAACATTATAAGAAATGCCTTGACAACCCATTCTATCATCAACTAATCTACACAATGGGGAAAATTAAAAACAACTTTTAATATTAAAAAATATAGCCAATTTATTTTATTTGAAAATTAATTTTAACATCTAATTTGAGGAAACTCTGTAAAATAAATTTTAATGTGAAAAATGTTAAGAAAAATAAAGTTGGGGTAAATTATAAAAATAAAAATAAGGAAAGTGAAAGATAAATTACAAATTATAATTATAATTAATAATTCAATCATATTACTCCTAATTTACCAAGCGTCAGAGGTATAAAATCTCTTCATATACAAATCTTTTTTAAAGTGAAAAAAGATTTGATCCCCTCTGCCCTTGGTAAATACAAAATTAAGATCTAAAATTAAGATAGATCCAAGCTAGTTTTATATCAATTCATGTAATTGAAAGTAAAGAATTATTATTTTAACAAAAAGTTACTTTCAAAAATATTTGTAATTTCTTCAATTTTAAAATAAAGCTAGGCTAGTTCCATCTTAACTATGGATTTATCAAGGGATGAGAGGGATCACATCTCTTGATGTGCAAACCTATTTTTTGAGTGCAAAACTTGAGGAAATATTTGTACCTCGAGAGATTTTATCTCTCTCAGTGCTTGATAGATCCAATGTTAAGATGAATCTAGGTTGGTTTCAGTCACGTGCGGCCAAACAAAATGTAACAAACATATAATTAATTTTATCGATAGTACGTAAATTCATCTAATATTAATATAATCATTTTAAATATGCTAATATGTCTCAGATTAATCTCTTTATTTTAATTTTAAATTTGCTTAGTTGCCTTAGTTTGTTGTGATGATAATAAATTTAATGACAAAAAAGGTGAAATATAAATTTTGAATGTAAAGGGACAATGTAATAGTGTTGAATGATAGAAATTGTGAATAATAAGAATATAGTGAATTAAAAATAGTCTTCGTTATGGTTAATCTAAAACTATTTTCTTCTATTATTCTTATTGTCACCCTTTTTAATTTTGTCATCTTTTCATATTGATTGTCATATTTTCATATCGATTATATGAAAAGGATAGGTTAAACCATAAGCCATTTAAATATTTACCTCAATCTATTGTAGTAAACATCATTCCTTGTCTATCCTTCTCTCCAATATTAATAGGTTGAATTACTATAACACAAAAATCAATGTTCATTGTCAATAATTTCTTGTGCTTACACTCAAATCAATGCACAATGTTAATCCGGTCACTTTAAAATTAATGTACCATCATACATCCAATTACATCAAAACATAAATCAACATTTACACTGAAATTAATGAATCTAATGGAAACAATTAAAGAAGATTAGAAAACAACATTTACACTAAAATCACTGCATCTAATGAAAGAAATCAAATAAGATTAGAAATCAACATTTACACTGAAATCAATTCATCTAGTGCACATAAGAAAATTGGGTTATAAACCAACATCTACACTGAAATTAATGCACCTAATGCAAGTAAGCAAATAGGATTATAAAGAAACATCTACACTTAAATTAGTGCATCTAGTGAAAGAAATCAAATAGGATTAGAAGTCACCATCTACATTGAAATCAATTCATTTAGTGCAAGCAATCAAATAAGATTAGAAATCACCATCTACATTGAAAACAATGCATCTAGTGCAAGCAATCAAACATGATTAGAAATCAACATCTACATTAAAATTAATGCATCTAGTTCAAGCAAGCAAATAGGAATAGAAATCACCATCTACATTGAAATCAATGCATTTAGTGCAAGAAATCAATTAGGATTAGAAATCATCTACATTGAAATTAATGCATCTAGTGAAAGAAATAAAATATCATTAGAAATCAACATCTACAGTAAAATCAATGCATCTAGTGCAAGAAATCAAATTAGATTAGAAATCACCGTCTACACTGAAATCAATGTATCTAGTGCAAGAAATATTCTTCCCTCTTCCTGCCATATATATCTATATCTCCCTCCAGCTCTCCTTATTTTCCACTCTATCTCAACCCCCCAAACACGCATGCTATTTCACTTCATATCTATCAATCTCTTTGTACCTCCCTCCCTCTCTCCATCTTTCTCTTCTTTCCTCTCTTCACTTTCCATCTATATCTCTATCACCATTTTCCTCTCTATATCACCACTAAAATATACACTCTATTTCTTCAATATATCTCCCTCTCTCTCTCTCTCTCTCTCTCTCCCCCTTCTCATTCTCTCCCTCTCACCCACTTCTATCTCTCTTCCCTACTTTTTTCTTCTCTCCCTCTCTCTCCATCCTCTTTATCACTCTCTCTCTCTCCACCTTTCTCTGTATATTTATTTCTTCTTACCTCTCTCTCTCTCCCCCTCTAACTCCATCTCTCTTTCCCTCCTTCACTCCACTCTCTCGTATCCTCTCTCTTTCTTCCTTCATCTATTTCTCTCTCTCTCTTACACTTTAGCCTCCAACTCTATTACTATATCCCTCCCTCTCTCCTTCTCTCCCCCCATTCTATCCATCTCTCCTTCTTTGTATTTATCTCAACCCAAAACATACACACTCTCTCTCCATCTCTCCATTGTTACTCCCCCTCTCTCTCTCCACTTCTCACTCTCTATGTATTTCTTCTTCCCTCCCTTTCTCCCCATATAAATCCATCTCCCTGTCCATCCATCTCTCCTCCTCTCCCCTCCTCTCTCTCAAATCTTCTTTCTCTTACTTACTCTTTCTCTCTTTCTCTCATACATCCCTCTCTCTTCCCCCATCACTCTCTCTCTCTCTCTAATCATCTCTCTTACCCCATCACTCTCCTTCTCTCTCTCAAGTATTATCTCTCATTCTTCCTCTCTCTCACTCTCTCTATCTCTCTCTACCCTCTCTCTCTCTCTCTAACTATGTTACTATATCCCTCCCTCTCTCCTTCTATCTCCTTCTCTCCCCCCTTCTCTCTATCTCTCCTTATTTGTCTCTTTATCTCACCCCTAAACATACACTCGTTCTCTCCATCTCTCCCTTTTCAGTCTCTTTCTCTCTCCACTTCTCACTATCTATGTCTTTCTTCTTCCCTCCCTCTCTCCCCCTCCAACTCCATATCTATATCCCTCCCTCTCTCCTCCTCTATCTCATCCTTCCTCTCTCGCCCTTTCTCTTCTACATTTATCTCTCTTTCCTCTTTTCTCTCTCTCTATTTGTGCCCTCCAATCCTCTCACTATCTCCCTCCCACTCTCCTCTCTCTTCCCCCTCCATATTTGTGTCTCCCTCTCCCTATTTTACCCTTCTCTACCTCTCTCTCTTTTTATTCCTCATCTCCCCTCTCCTTAAGTTTATCTCCATCTCTCCCTTATCACTCCCCGTATCTCTCCACCTATATAACTTTATGTCTTTGTTCTTGCCTCCCATATATATAGAGTTAATATATATCATGATACATATATATATTATAATATAACAAATTTAATATTGGATTAAAGCAAAGTTATTATATTTAATAATACTAATATTATGATATATTAATATGAATATTTTATTTAATATAATAATAATAATCTTTTAATATTAATATTATGGTTAATAGTAATTTTTTTGCATGTAATTCATAAAAATTTGGCCCATGGTACTTTTACCATAGGCTTCACCTAAATCAAACCTATTTTTTGAGTGTTAGTAAGTGCAAAGAAGTTTATGCAGAAAATATAAAAAGAGGTTTTATTTATTTACCATACTTCTTGTTTATTTATATTTATATTTACTTAACATATTTCTTTTATTTACAATGGTATTTGGCCCATAGGCTTGGTATATAATTAGATGTTAATAAAAGAGGTTTTGTTTATTTACCATAACTCTAGCTTATTTTTTTATTTATTTACCATACCTTTGGAGTAAATATAAAAAATGTCTTATTTATTTATGATACTTCTTGTTTAACTATATTTTTATTTATTTATCGTAACTCTTTTTTTGACTATTAGCAAACCTATTTATATTTTAAATTTATGTTGTGTTTATACATAATAATACTTAGATTTATTTTTAAATAGGGCCGACATTAGATTAACAATGTTAAATGTTAAATATTAACATTTACATTTACAGTTACGTTTACATTTACATTTAAGTTTACATGTTTATGTTTTTACGCTAGATCTACCCCATGGACGCAGTAATTATTTTATTTTTTAATATGAAATTTACAAATAACTTTGAAAAAATCATATAAATAACTAAAAATATTTTTATATTAATTAAAATAAAATAAATTTCAATTAATTGAAAGTTAAAATAATATTATTTGAATGAAAAGTTGCTTTCTATTTTCAAAGAGAGTAAATAGATTTGTAACTATTTTATTTAAACATTGAATTACAAATAGTTTAATAATTTAAACTGCCATAAATCTGGGGTTTTGGGTGATTTTTCCCTAAACCTTAGGGGTTATAGATCATCTTGCCTTGATAATTGGCAATGTAAAGACATTGTTTTACATCTGACATTATTTCTCTAGGGTAATACTTATCCAAATCTTCTACTAGGGTAACACCTATCCAAGTATCTGGGAGGGTAAAATTGATCCAGATCAGGCAATTGTCTCTACCAAGGTAACACCTATCTAAAGTTTCTACTAGAGTAACACCTATCCAAATATCTGGGAGGGTAAAATTGATCCAAATCGTGCAGCTAGATTTTCAGTGGATCCATGTGTTTGGTGCCCCTGAAAACTAACATCTCAACCATCAGAGTGATTTCAGATTCTCTTGGCATTGAACTAGCACCAACTAGTTGGTAAGTAGAGAAAGAGAGATGTAGTGAGCTACTGAAACCGAGAAAAAAACTAGAGTTCCTTGTAATGGAGACATGCTGGGTGCTTCAGATGTTGGTTACATATTTGGAAGTTTGAACGCTGTCGATAAATCAATGGATGCTGAGGAATGTTAGTCTTTGACAAAGTTGAGGAAACCTTCAGATCTGATGCTCGATTATTCTCACATTGTTTTGAGCTAAATCAAATATTCCTTGCGGAATGATTGATCTAATCATTAGGCACTATGCCAAAGGTCAACTATCATGCTTCTTGGCTAATCTAGATACTATGCTAGATCTAGTGAGTAACTCTTAGCAAAGTGTGAAAAAGCATTTCATAATTAATTTTAGATTTTTTGGAGTATTTCCATATTTTTTTTATTAGATTGTGTTTTTCATCTATATTTGGAAGATGACATGACAATGGATGGTTCCAAACTTAGATTTAACAGTTTTTAATTATTTAAGTCAAAGGTCAACTATATTTCTTCTTGGTCGATCTAGATATTGTGGTAGATGTGGTGAATAACTCTTAACAAAGTGTGAAAAAGCATTTCGTAATTAATTTTAGATTTTCTAGAGTATTTCTATGTTAATTTTTTATTATTAGATTATGTTTTTCATCTATATCTGGAAGATGGTAGTGGATGGTTCCAAACTTAGATTTGACATTTTTTAATTATTTAAATCATATTTATTTGATTTTTTTGGAGCTTCTCTACATTATTTATTTCTCTTGGGAGATACGATCTTCCATATATGTCTTCAAAACTTTGACCCAAAAAACCATTATCCTTTTTCTCTTATATGTGTTATTTTTTTTGGTTGAATTCAAATTGCAGATATCCACAAACATGGTTGTGAATGCAACTTTAGCAACCATGGCCAAACATGCAATAAAGCATGGCATAAAGTTTTATCAAGTTGCTTCTTTGGTGGTAAATCCCATAACAATTCAAGAATTTTTAAAAATAATATTTGAACATTTTAAATGTAATCCCCACATTAATCGCAAAATAAACCCAGTAAAATTGTTGAAGCAATTGACCTGTGTTAATACCATGGAGAATTATGGGTAGGCTCTCAACAACAACATAATTTGTAACGATACTCCATGTTTCTTACTCTAAATTTTGATGAATATAAGTGGAATTTGAAAAGTTAAAAATTACTCATGTAAATTTTACTCTGCATATAATCTCTATTCAAGGAGTAGATTCGTTATTTAATCTAAAGAATTATCAATTCACTATAATTATAAAACAAAATATGTAAAATGAAACATACTTATTAAAAAGATACATAAAATGAATCATTGCAAACTGATAGTCATATTGCAAATAGTCAGGTTATCAAGATCATCTACAAAATATATTGTACAACAATTGAAGCACCTAGAAAATATCTACGAGTCATATGCATTCTACAAAGGAAGGTCAATTGTGTCCAATGGAGATGAAATACAAATTTGTTGGTGTTGTATTGTTTTAAAAATTTTGATTGGTAATCAAGCAACATACATTAATAATTTTTTAAATATATTTGTGTAGATCCGATACAATTCTAAAAAATTGTTTCAAGAGCTCTCTCATGATTTGCTGTGAAGATGAATGAGACAATTTTGAATTTGATGTTAAGATTGTCGAGTGGAAAAATTACATCGAAAATATTCAATTCCCTGACT
>APFE030248522.1:3603-33395 GCA_000404065.3 Pinus taeda
CAAAGCATATACCGATCAAATATCATTTTCTTCGGGAACAAGTTCTTGAACAAAAGGTCAAGTTGGAGTATGTTCCTTCTAAGGAACAAGTTGCCGATATTCTCACCAAACCATTGCCCAGGGAGGCCTTTGAATACCTCAGGCACAAGCTGGGGGTTGTTGATGCATCATCATGTTGAATCTCTCTTGATGGTTGTCCATACAGGTTCAGGGGGAGCATATAATGCATTGTTGGCATTATGGAGGATGTGCAAGAAGAGATCTTGGAAGTAGCTACAATATGTCTCTATCTCTTTCATGGTGGATTATGGTTCTTCATTACAGATCTAGTTCATTCAGGGGGAGCATGTTCTTAGGGGGAGCATAACCCTTTTCCCTTAATGTCAAAGGGGGAGAATGAAGCTGAAGATTTTGAGGTTGCCATCAAGTCCAAAGGGGGAGATTGTTGGCATTATGGTTCTGGTATGATTTCAAACGTTGTACTTGATGGCAACACCCATGACATGGCTCTCATTTTGATAAAAATAAAGAAGTACGCAGGAGAACAGTTCAGGAGGTGCGTACCCGTAGGTATGCCATGCAGGGACCGCATCCAAATACGCGGATTACCTATCCATGAGGTGCGTACCCCAATGCACACATTCCAAGGCAGTTAAGCGCCCACACGTGGGGTTTCTCATGGTTTTTAGCCAACAGTATTGGGTTATCATGGTTTTTGATCCGTGGTATTGATTATTTTATTATTATTATTGAGCCCCATGATCCTTGATTTGAGGAAGAGCTTGCCTATATAAAGCAAAGGAGATCATTTGGCTTCAGCATCTTTTGTGTCTTTGAATATCTTAAGATCTGATCTATTGGGTTCTCGGTCCTTAAAAGATTGATTTATAAAGGAGAAGTCAGAAGCGAATTGGCGAAGGGTGATCTCTTGAGCACAAGTTTAGATCTGAGCATCTGAGGTTATTTCAGCCCTAATCCAAGGTACGCAGAGGCGCCGAAGGTTTAGTGCGTGGGTACGCAGAGGCACCGAAGGTTCAGTGCGTGGGTACGTAGAGGCGTCGAAGGTTCTGTGCGTGGGTACGCAGAAGCAGCAAAGGCTCAGTGCGTAGGTACGCAGGGAAACAGTGGTTCAGGTGCGTGCTTTCTGTAGCAGCACGCGGCACGATTATTCTTCTGGGTGCGTACTTTTTGAGAAGTACGCGGCGCGATACTGTTTTTGGATGCGTACTGTACGCAGTTCAGTAAAAGGAGCAGAGCGTGGCCACGCAGGGCAGAAGAAGGAGATCTACGGGTATACGCAGAGAAGCAGAAGGTGAACTGCGTAGCAACGCAGGCCAGTAAAAGAAAAACCGCGTATCTGTGTTAAGATCTTCTATTGGTTGAATTTTTCTGTTGATAAGGTGTTTTGGGTTCTGTTCTGTTATTGTTGATCTGGTTATTGCAGCTGACTGTATAATTTACATGTACTTGATGATCATCTGATGTATATGGATCCAGTTTGAAAATTTATGAAAAGTGGTCCTTGAAAAGAAGTAGGGGGTTGTAGCTCCCTTTCAGGAGAGACTGGAAAACGAGAGAGAGTTGTAGCTCTCAGCAGGTTGCAGCCTACGTACTGGTAAAGGACTGCACCAGTACAAGACCATTGTAAAAGGAGTTTCTAATTTGAAAGAAGATAGAGACATATTGCAGCAGGTGGTTTTCACCCACATTGGGTTTCCACCTTATATCTAGCGTTCTTTGATGTGACTGTCTGATTTTCTTGTTCATGCTCATTATTTATGGTATTGGTATGCAAAAATAATTCAAAGTATAAATAAGAAAGATTTGGTAAAAGAATTAGATAATACTGATTCACCCCCCCTCTCAGTATTATTGTCAACAAAGAATAGTCATTGTGGTATAGAGATATGTTATTTGTATGGATATGCATATTCGAGGAGAAATATTAGTTAATATGATATTTTTATAAATGTTCATTGATGGTTATACACTTATAACTAATGTGTATGCAGTTTTGTTAAATGAAACATGTTGCAATAGTTTGTTGACATTTCATGTATGCCATCAATAGATGTTGAAGAATCACTATTAAACATTGATTATTGGTTGATAAATAATCTATGTAATCATGATATAAGTGTTTGTTGATGACAACATTGGAAAAAAAAGTTGGTTACTTATGCAAATGATATATTATACTTAACATCGTGGTAAGTAAAGAATTAATAGTCCATGTAGATGAGTCTAAGCTGTAGGATGGTCCACTAAAGGAACAATCATGCCATTAAGATATGAAGTTCGAATATATGTGTGTCAATGATATCATGATGATTGTAATAGTTTTTAGCTACATATTTTTTGTATTTAAATGATATTTTCTTGTAATATTTTATGAGAATGGATAAGGGATGGACTCCCTTATAAGCCATTAAGTGAGGGGTAAACACACTCTCAAAATTTTAATAATAAAATTCAACATTTGTTAGTTTTTACCATATGGGGTTTCCAAGGTGTTTTAGTGTCTAATGATGTAGTTGCATGTTGTGCCTTTTTTATGACGTTTATTCCTTGCATGATCTGATATTTATATTGTCAAGAATATGATTAACTAATAGAGTTAAAATAATCATGGAATTGATGAGGTTACTTTAGAAAGTTTATGTTATATGCTACAATAGTGGTTGTTAATGATTATGTAGTTTCCTATTCTTTTACTGAAGTTACTTTATGTAATGCTGAAGATTTTATTTGATGGTTAAGGAGAAAGCTGAAATAGTAATTTGGATAGCTACATGTGCGTAAATTATGTAAAAAAAAAAAATTTAACTCCATACATTTTCATGGGAGGTTACCACGAATGTTACATGGAGTATGTATAATAAATCATTAACTATAATTTGTGAGTATTTTTAAACATTTTAGGTTCTCTTTATGTTCTATTTCATTAAAATTTTAAAGAATTTCAATCAATCTTTTTTTTTGAAGGCTTCATAGACCATACTAGTCTTATTGCACATTAATCATCATATATGTAAACTTGCATCTCAATTTGATTTTTAAAATTAAAAATTAAAAATTTCCTCCATTGATGACCTAAACAATAAAAAATTAAAATGAAAAATCTGAATTCATATAAGGGGTGATTGGGTGTACTATTAAGTCATTCTGTGATGTGAAAATCACTTCAAAACTCTATGAGAAAAAAACCAATCATGTTAAAGAGTTATGCAATGTGTTTTTTTAAAGAATATTTTAATAATACATTTAAAAATCTAATTTAAAAAACAAATATTTTTTGAAAAAGCTTTAAAAAAATCTTCACAATTTAATAATACATTTAAAAATCAAATTTGAAAGTCAAATAACTTTTTTTAAAAACTTTAGAAAATATCAATCTGTTAAGTCATTGCAAGACAATCCTTAATATAAATTTATCTAACTTAATTGAAAGAGAACGGGGTAATAAATTGATACAACGACCATCGGTAATTTTTCCTGAAACTTGTGTAATTTTCCAGCAATTTTATGGTAAGAAAATATCAGTTAAAAAAAAGAGGAGTCGACATGAAAACTGACTATAAATAAATATTACACAATTAATTGGGATTTTTTTTTTATAAATTTAAAAGAGTTAAAAATTAAAAATTAATATAAAAAAATATCATCCAAAATAAAAATACAACCAACTGATTCCATCAGGATATCCAATTTCACAACATCAAATGGAAAGAAGAACACAACAATATCCATTATTTATTGGGTAGACAAACAGATACTTCAATGACACGACACTTCTGGATTATCTATGATTTTAGTCAAGACGCCCCTCGCCATGGTGGTGGACAGCCTAACTGGCGACGCCTATAATTTCGACACTGTGATGGGCCGGAAGGCGGCAGCAGCCAGGTTTTTGTTCTTTCCCCATATATTCTTAAGTTCGTTTCGGTTAAAATTTAATTCCATTAATGAAATTGTATATTTGAGTTGGCAAAATTTTTGTAAATGAAATGTTTGGAATATAAAAAATTAAAATAATTTTGAGTTCACAATTTTGAAAATATATTTTTAATAAACATAAAACTTTGAATTAAATAAATTAATATCTTAGTAAATTTGACTACTTTTATGTGTGAATATATCTTGAAATTCTATATGAATTTTGTTTAACATTGGTGGGAAATGTGATAATCTAGTTTTTCCCATAAAGACATTATATATTTTATTTTATTTTTAATGCATGTCGAATTTTGAAAATTTATGTAGATTAATAATTGAATAGGTAAGCATTTGAAAATAAATAAATAAAATAAAAGGTGCAATTTAATTTATAGATAAAATGATTTCTTTTGGTATTTTTTGGTCCATTTCTGAGAGAGTATTTGTATTTTATAATTTTGTATCTAGATCACAACAAATACATCAAACATTAAAAAGTTAATTCATCAAAGTTTTCTAATTGTTTTCTTCTTTCCAATAGGAATACGTGATTTTCTTGATGAGAATAAATTTGAGCTCAAATTAATTTTCTTTTTCAAATATCTTATTAATATGTTCAATTCGTAGTTGTTTCTTTTGCAATTACCAAAGAGAGACATAAATATATATATATATATATATATATATATATATATATATATATATATATATATTATAATTCAAGAGCATTCACACAAGTGAGACATTCAATAAGTAACACATGAAGACACCAATTATAAGTGGAAAAGCTATGAAGGAAGTAAACCACTAACTTCTATTGAAAGTTATGTGAAGGAAAGCTCATACTCCCCTTTTACATCAATTTTTTTGCAAACTCCAACCTACAGGACGCTGCTACTTCAAGCAAGCTCCAAATCCCACAAAATATTTTGTGAATCCTACCTTAATAGACTACAAAAAATTCTTTATCAAGCTACAACTTGAGAGGAGACCACAATCTCCCAATTTCAATACAAAATCATGTTTGTTAGTTACCTTATATGAATTTTTTCCCTCAATTTTGCAACTCATCTTCTCATTTTCTCTTCTTCAATTATGTTCCTGTTGTCCTAAGTTTCTCTTCATTTCCTCACAAGAATGTTGCTCACAAACCCTCAAATACAAACTTCTCAACACCAATTGTTTTTTCTCATTCAACAATTTATATTTTATAACCATAACTTATTCACTATTTGTATTCTATGTTGGAATGTGAAATGTGGAGTTCTGTCTTTGTCCTCTAAGGTTGTTCACAATCTCCCTCTACATTTTCAAATTTGAAATTCAGAATTTTGTAATCTAAAATAGAACTGAGATAATATAGGCCAACAACAATGGTTGCAAAAGAAAAATCTTGAAAAATTTTCATATTTATATTAGCTATATTTTTCATATTTGTACCATCCACATGTTAATGTCTTTGATATTTCCTATTAAATAAAACCATACATTTTCCAGATTATGTCTCAGGATATGATGTGTCATTTTTCATTTTAATTGTAAGTCATACATCAAGTTAACCAATAAACGTATTTAACATTGATCAACCTTTGCACTTCACATCACTTATCAACATTTGCACTTCAAACAATCTTGCAACAATGACAGTGCAACAATCAACATAAATCAACCTTAACTTAGTCAACAACAATCAAATTAATGGCATCAAACATCCTTAACATGATCTTTTGACATCAATACCAACATTACCAATATCCCCCCCCCCCCAACATTACCAATATCCCACCCCCCATTGATGGAAACACAACTATAAATCTCTAGTTTGTCTTGAAAAAATAAAAAATACCTCTTCTTTGATACCTCTGCTTAAACCTCTTCTTTTGCACCTTTGCTTACACATCTGCCTCCATACCTCTACTATGCTTACCTCCCCTTTAATGTCAATGACGAGGATTTTTAAGACTGGAAAAAAATCTAATAATTGAGATGTCTTTTGCCCAAACATTTTGTTGTTCTAATTAAAAATTCATTTCATCTTTCCATAAAATGCCTTTAATTTGTTTATTTTAAATGTTTTAAAAAGTTCTTATCCAACAACTTATCTCATTTTTTAATAGAATATGCAAGTCAATTACTTTAGAAGCAATTAAGACAGCCACATCTCTAATAAAACTCTAAACTCAATAGCTGCAAAAAAAAACTCTCCATAATATAGTAAAATGCAATGGATAAATGCTCTCCATAATAAATTAATTCATAATAAATAACACGGTCTCCATAATATAAATATTCATGAATGACCAATGCCCCGTAATTAAAGTTTCTCCTTAATGAACACTATACAATCAAAACATTATAGAATAACTATGTTATGGAAAGAAAGCCTAATCCATAAAAGCATGTGTAAGAACTTGCTGCATAGACCTCCATGGTTGTGGACTTAGGATTGATGCCATATATTGTAGCCAACCAATTTTTAAGACTAAATATAATCATTTAACAACGCAATGTCAATACCCAATGTACCGAGGCAATGGATTATCAATGCGAGGGCAATTAATGTCAAATATGCAATACCCATTACCAAGTCAAACATGTAATGTATTAGCAAAGTTGTATACACAACAACACTACCCAATGTATTAAAAACGTTCCTCATATAAACGTTATTTATAAACCATGCTCCAATGAATTAAACATAATAAATACTCCATGCTCCAACGCTACTAGTAAAGAATATGAATGCGCTTGGAATGAATGTATAAGATGGTAAAAAATAAAAGTTGCCCCAATATACAATGATCAACGTTGCATATACCATAAGGAAGATGCATATATACGAGGCATTAATAACACTGTATTGTATTGTATAGCTTTGTATCGTATTGTATAGCTTTGCATTGTATTGTATAGCATTGTATTGAATAAGCTGCATTGCATCTCGCTCTTCATTGTATGTTGACCAGTAATAAGTATCTCACTCTCCATTATATGTTGACCATTCATAAATAATACACTCTCCATTGTATTAAACTGTATGCTGACCATTAATAAATCATATTGAATGTCGGTAGTAAGGCTGCTCCAAATTGAACATTGTTCAGTGCTCTCGAACCTCAACGCTCGACAAAGGTGTATTAAATGAATAAACACTGCCATTAAGCAAATTTAAACACTGCCTTTAAATGTTGGTATTAAGGAATGAATGCTGCCATTAAAAAAATTTATGCATGTCTGGTTTCTTTTGAATGTTCTCCACCATAATAAACTTTGAACGCCAAACATTGGAAATGAAGAAAACGTTGTATACAACCATTGTTATTATATTGTAAAGCATCCAGCACTATTATATTGTCAAGCAATTTTCTATTACCAATACAATCTATTACACCTGTAGAGCTAAACGCTGGTAAAACTCAAAGTTGCTAATATAAACCTCAAGGTTTTCATTAAGCTCAATGCCGCACAATGCAATAACTAAGGCTGTAATGTAAAGTTGGCACAATATAAAAGTTGGAAGGTTGCTCCAAAAATATTAATTTATTGGCAATATATTAAGGTTGTTCCAACAAAAGTATTAATGTTGGCACGGTATGAGAAGCGGTTGCTCTGAATACTATATTATAAATATAGTTGCAAAATTAAAATGGAATCATAGAATTCATTGTAATTTGAAGATCTCAAGTTAGAAAGATATCAATATGCATCCAAGCCAATTAGTTAATGAGGGTAAGATTGTCGTTGCATGGTTGGCTAGACTATTATTATAAGTTTAGGGAAAAAAAAGCCCATATTACAATATAACACATTATATATTAGAAAATAAATCACCATGTACGATCATAACGTGAGGTAATGTGTTACATTATAATTTACCATCTGATTTAATATCATTGCAAATTATAATACATAGAATACAATCGAATCAGCAAACACTAGTGATACTTAGAATGCACAAGAGTTACTATTAATATTGCAAATTGCAAATATAATTATATAACGAATATAACTTCCAACTTATTGTTAATACTATGTATGGGTTTTTCAACATTTACTATCTTTCTTTTTGTCTCGTTTTTATCTATGCTCCTATCAATTCAGCATAGTTAAAATTATGTTTATGTTCTCTCCGTAACCTTCTACCTTTGCTTTTATTTGGTTTGTCACTATCACAACATACCTAGCACTTATACTTTGCATTCCATCCTTGTGAATTTTCCTTGTAGATTATATATGCACATTCTCTTGGTTCTTTATTTCTGTTTAGGTTGTAGAATGTTTTATTTTCGCTCTCTACATTGTGTCCATATTCTTGTGGAAGCCTTTATTCTATGGCTTTTGTTTTAGTTTTAGGGAAAAGATCTCCATCAAATTCTCTTAGTCTTTATTTGTGCAAGTTCAAATTTGTTGTTGAAGTGTTTGTTTAGTCTCTGAATTTTCATTTGTGATCTTTTAAAGATCTTTTATCTCGTGATGGATTCAAACAATGTTCTTGATTCAGGTGTCTAAACGCCACAAGGTATTTTATTTTTTTTCATATTTATCATTGGGCTATTGATCTTTTGTCCTAGTTTGTAAATTTGAATTCATCCACTTTCATTTCAAATAAATCTAAACTAAGTTCTTGAATTTGAGGATGTTTAAAGCTCCAAATTTGGGTTCTAACCATGTATGTTTTTAATTTGGAATGAAAAAGAATGAATGAGAGAGAAACTGGAGATTGTTTGATGTGAATAGAAAACCAAAAACTCAAACAATATGATTACCACATCCGATATTTTTTGAAAATAAAAATAATTTTAGCATTATTTTTCCCTGAAGTTCATTGCCATGAAAAAATTTCTCGTCATTTTTCCCATTTGCAAACTTGTTTCAGACACTATTTTAATTCCACCATTTAATTCTTTCCCCTGCTCAGGCATACTTCCTTTGTTGGTTTAGGGGTTGGTTGCATATATTCGTTTTGAAATGCAAACATGGCTTATGGTTGAACATGAAGAACTGTATGACGTACGTGGTATAATAAAATTTAAATATATGCCATTTGACCCTGGTTGGTTGTAGAGCAGATGTGTTGTTATTCCCAATGTTTAAATCACCCCAAAAAAATGTTCTAATTACCGAGAAAAATGTTTGCCCCTCATAGGCTCCCCTGCTTAATTGTGTTTTTCTATAGTGGTCCATGTTGGAAGATGCAACTCAATGTATGGTTGTAAAACACCACAAACAAAAGAATCTACAATTTGATTTCAAAAATTGTGATCTCTTGGAAGATGCAGCACATGTAAGGTTGTAAAAAACCAAAAAAGAAAAAAAACTACGATTGATTTCAAAAATTGTTATTTCACAAAACAAAAAGTCGACAAAACAATATTGTTGCTTGGATTTAAAATACTATCCAATGACACGGAGGAAAATTTAATACTTCTTATGAATGCAATATTCACATGTTTGGTTGTAGTTGCAAGAAACACAGCTGTATTGTTTCATGCACAAGGTCCCTATGTGTGGATATCATGTATGCCTCCCTGAACATAGCACTTGTGAGGTACGACGACCTTATTTGGGAAATGGATATGCTTATGCACAAGGTCCCCTTTTGTGGATATCGTGTATGACTCCCTGAACATAGCACTTGTGAGGTATGACGACCTTATTTGGGAAATGGATATTCTTATGAATAAAGGTACCTATACTCTTCTGGATGTTGTTTTTATATCACTACTTTTAATGTTTATGATGATGATTTCAAACATTTTACTAATTGGCTTAGTCTCATGTTGCGTTTGGTTTGACAGGATTTCAAATTAGAACTTATTCAAAGTGGGATGTGTATGGATTTCATGAATTTTCCTCTAGGTGTAGCTCATGCTCACAAACATTCAAAAATACAAATAACTCTGTTCTTCGGCTAAAATGCTTACATAAGTAGGTTTTAATTTTATTTTTAAACCTTACCATTCTCAGGTAAGACATCCGTGATAGCCAATACTTTATGTCAATATGTAAGGATTCTTAGTGTCGAGTACAACACTAAGAGAAAATATGTTCATTGAGATGTTTTTCACACTCACTAATTGCTTCAACTTTTGCAAATATCTCCATTTGCAATAGGTTACACATGTTTTCCATGCATGTCAAAGGTAAAAATATTTCCTTTTTTCACAACATATAGCATTGTTTATGGGTTTTTATGTTTAGACCTACTGCAGAAGCTTTAAGGATACATGTTTCATTTAATTTTTTCTCGAGATGTACATCTGTTATTCGGGCATAGTGTCCACTCGGATGCTGCTATTCCCACTAAGATGGGTGGCTATCTTAGAAACAAACAATCAAAGTCTACTATTTCTTTCTTTTATGAAAATAGATGAGAGAAGAACCAAGAGGGCCAACCTGAGGCTTGCGCTTGATTTCCCCTCCTTCTTGATACAGTTTCACCGCTTCTTCTTTGTCTGCCCAACTTCACAAGGACCTATGGAATCACAACAACATACTACTTGTTGGGACTCACAATTGACCAATTTTTGACCTCATCTTTTGCCGTATATTTACCCTTTTTACAGTCATAAGCAAAAGCTTTTATTTCATAATGATATATTAACCCCAAGGTATGAAGTAACCTTCTGCAAGTCTATATTTAATTGTTTATTTCATATTCGTAAATATCTTTTCTTACTTATCCGTGGAAACGTTGACTAAAATTGTCAAACATCTGTCATAAGCTTGCAGGAGTATAGTGAATAGTTGCTGCAACACGAAAAATAGCAACTACGCAGTTGCTGCAACACCAGAAACAGCAACTGCACAGCTGCCACAATACCAGCAACAGTAATTACCCAAAGCAAGCTATTTTTTAATAGCCACGGACAACAGATGGCAGCTATCTAAAGAATGGTAACGTGGCATAATCAAGCGGAAGTTTAGAGAAGAAGCATACAGTCAGCATGAACAGCATGGGGAAATGGCGAAGGAGATGACAATCCCGAGAAGACAATCAGTTATCCGTCGTGTAACAGCCAAAGCTCCAGAAAAGGATGCATTATCATATGCTTGTAACAGCATTCTAATTTGCTTATTTTTGACACAAAGTATTAACTGAAAAGTTGTAATATTCTATTGTAGTAGATGTCTCCTCTATAAAGAGGAGACATCTACATGAAACGGGATGTCAATGGTCGGTCTGTAACTAAGGTTTTGAAGAACATCAGCAAGTCTGAGTTCCATTGTACTCAATCTTTTTGGCAGATGAATATAACTGGTTTTGAGCACTTAAATCCGTCTTCGTCTTCTCGGGGAATCTTGTGAGAAGGACTGGGCCCACCTTCCTCACAAGATTCACCCATTTACTTTCCTGTTGATTGTGTAGATGTATGGTAAGTTCTTCTCGGTACTCTGTGTGGATTTGACAGTATTACCTCTGGTATTCTTTGCTTTACGAGTACTCTGTTTCATTGTTTTTTGAGTTTGTTTCTCACCGGTGAATGAGAGTGTTGTGTGCGTTAGCAATTTTGATAACAGGGGCAGGTGGTGGACATCCCCATCTGGAGGATAGGGTCCTGATCCTCTGCCAGCAGAACGTCCATTATTTCGTTTCTCAGATTTGTAATTCTAATTAATTGTTTCCATTTTAAAGTACTGTAATGATATAACATAAGAAGTACGTATGCTACAGCTTTTGATGCTTTTGGATTTTAAGTACATACAGTACGCAGTGCCTTTGAAATAAAAGGACTTTCCCTGGTCGATAATTAATGTGGTACTTGAATGTTAATTCACAACAATTCAACTAGCCAACATTTTGGCGCCGTTGCCGGGGAAGGCAACTAAAGAACTCTAAAAGAATTAATGGTTTCTTTGTGGAAATAACAGGTGTATGAGAGGACACAAGAAACCTAATTTTACGGGCGGCAAAGGAGGAAGGAAGACTCTCATAGACGAAATCATCTCTAAGGCTGAGACATCACAGCGGACAAGTTCCCGGAGACCCCAGATCCAACACTCCTCACAGACAGACCAGCAGACAGAGGAAGTAATAGGACCTGAGAGGAAGCTGGAAGCACCAGAATATTCTGAAGAACCGGAAGTGGAACCTGAAGAAACAGAAGGCACAGAGGACAAGGCGAGCGATTCAGGGAAAATCCCGATGGAGGACAACAGAGCAGAGGGGAGAGGGGAAAACTCGCTCTCGACCCTGGAATTCCCTATCGGGGAACTTCCAAGAGGAACAACCCCCATGAAAAATATTCCACTCTCGGCGTTACCCAATTTCCATGGATTGTCCTCCGAAGATCCAGATGAATTCATTTTCGAATTCGACATACTGTGCAGAAGCTATGATTACATAAACCCTAATCAGAAGCTGAAACTGTTTCCAGCAACATTAAAAGGGAACGCATTGAGGTGGTTTATGAGCTTGGGAGCTCAGGCAATCACCACATGGGACCAAATGAAAGAGGCATTTCTGGCTAAGTATCAAGACTACTGTCGGACAAGAGAGAGAAAGGAAGAATTGTTTAAAATGGTCCGGAAAGAGGACGAGAATTTAGAAGATTTCGTGGAAAGATTACAGTATAACTTGCAGCGGTCTGATCATCCTAACATGAGCAATGATATTTTGAAGTCCATACTGCTAAGAGGGGTAAGAGATGATTGCCTGGACATGCTGAACATGCTTGGAAAAGGGGACATTTCTAAAGAACCATTTGAGGAAATTATTAGGCTCTGTATGCGGTGTTCAAGGGGAGCGGCAGGCAGATCAAAAGGTAAAGAGAATGTGTATTCAAGGGTTCAAAAGTCAGCCAGTGGAGGAGCAACAAGAGCAGAGATAGGTAACCTATTAGAAGAATTTAAAACTGAAATGCTAAGTTCTTTTGCTTCACAGATTGACTCTCTACAGGTCAAGAAGAAACAGGCAGAAGTAGAAGCTGCTCTGGCGATTTTCTGCTCAAAATGCAGAGAGAAACATCCACTTAGAGAATGCCCACTGGACAGGATGCCTATATGCACAATCTGCGAGAAGGATCACGAAACACAGCAATGCCCCTCTTTGCCTGGAATCAAAGCAGCACTGCAAACAACTGAAGAAGAAGCTGAAGCGGTGTATCTAATGACTTAGAGGAGGCAATGGCCGCAAAGACAAGGTACGAGCTCTAATACAACATTTAATCGTTGGAATAATAGTTCTCCTTTTTACCCACCCATGAATCAGATGCAATACCCACCCTTCAACACAATGAACTTTCCACTCATGCAGCAACCTTTTCCTGACCCAACTATGTGGAACCCTTGGGCCCCCCAGCAACCATACTTTAATCAATGGAACCTAAACTGGGCAGCCCAGCAAATACCTTTCCCTCAACAACAACAATCTCTTCCTTTACCACCAAATAATCCTCCAAATAATCAGGCAATGAGACCACAGCTGCCTGTGCAACCTAACCCTAAACCGAATAATAAAGCCTTGCAAGTTATTGACATTCAGAGTCAGTCTACTCCTCCCTGCAATGTAATGACATCCATCTCCGCTCAGGGAAAATAGTGGAACCTATCATAGACGATATCACGGACTCGGACAAAGAAGAGACTAGAAAAGAGAAATCAGCTAACCATAATACTGAAACAGTAGAAACAGCACCTAATAGGAATAACCAAGCGGTAGACCCACCATTCCCTGAAAGACTAACTCTCACTAAAGTGCCAGAACAGCCTACCTTCAATTTGTTAGGAGAGTTACAGAACTTTATGTAAAAATTCCATTATTACAAGCTCTAAGGGATGTTCCTATATACACTAGAACTATTAGAGATATCTGTGTAAAGAAACCTGGAAGGAAGGCTAAAGACCCCCTCACAGTTCATGTGATGGGGGAATTAACTGCCTTAATGACTGAAAAAGATTATCCTGTCAAGTATGGTGACCCTGGTCACCCTACAGTAACAGTCTAGGTAGGAAAAACCTTTATCTCTAAGGTCTTAGTAGATTTAGGAGCTGCAATAAATATCATGACTCTCGAAACAGCTCAATTACTTCAACTGAAAAATTTTATCAGGGAAACTCCTACTATCTTAGAACTAGTTGACCGTTCTACGATCAAACCCAAAGGGGTCATTGAAGACCTTATAATCTCTGTAGAATCATGGAACTACCCGGTTGACTTTGTGGTCTTACAAACCAAAACAAAGTTGGGGGGTCATCCATTGATTCTAGGGAGACCGTGGTTAGCTACAGCAGATGCTTTCATTAGCTGTAGATCTGGGTCAATGACCATCTCCAATGGACAAGAAACGAAACAGCTCACCCTCTATCCCCATGCCACTTCCATGATTAACAGTGATAATTCCATATGGGTGGACTATGAGGATGAGGAAACCCAACCAATATTAACTATTGGGCAAGCTTTGACCTTTAAAGATTCTACCGAAGATGAGCTAATTAGTAGTTTTATTTCCGAACCTTCTTCGGTTAGCCTAGAAACATCTAATCACTTCGCTGCAATCCTAGAACCAGAATCCCAGCAGAATATGAATAATGAAAATTTATGCCAAACAGCACTAGGTAACTCTTCCACGAGCACAACAGTTGAAATCGAGCCTGGTAAAATGCTGAACATAAATCCTGATTTGACGGAGGATGAAAAACAGAAAGTAATAAAGTTACTCCAAGCAAACAAAGAGGCATTCGCATGGGACTACACAGACATGAAAGGAATCTCCCCTGAATTATGTACTCATCGTATATATATCAAGGAAGGATCCCGACCAGTCTGCCAACCCCAACGAAGGATGAACCCTAACCTCAGAGAAATAGTGAAGGAGGAACTCCAAAAACTCCTAAATGCAGGATTCATATACCCAATATCTGACAGCGAGTGGGTTTCTCCACTCGTAATTGTACCAAAAAAGAATGGGAAATGGCGAGTATGTGTAGATTATAGGTCATTAAATAAAGCAACACAAAAGGATCATTTCCCTTTACCCTTTATTGATCAAGTATTGGATAGCTTAGCAGGTAAGAAATTTTTCTCATTTTTGGATGGGTTTAGTGGATACAACCAAATCAGGATTGCACCCCAGGATCAGGACAAAACCACATTTACCAGCCCATGGGGAACTTTTGCCTATAGAGTATTGCCATTTGGGTTGTGTAATGCCCCAACGACATTTCAGAGAGCGGTGATAGGAATCTTTTCTGATATGCTAAACGATTCATTAGAAATATTCATGGATGACTTTACCCCTTATGGAGTGACCTTTGAAGACGCCCTTCAAAACCTTGAAAAAGTACTCAAGAGGTGTATTGAAGCACACCTCACTTTGAGCACTGAAAAGTGCCACATGATGATGAACCAGGGCATTGTATTAGGACATTTCATTTCATTTTTGGGAATCCAAGTCGACCCAGCTAAGATTCAGGTGATTCAGAACCTTCCTATCCCCAAAACGCAAACAGAGGTGAGGAGTTTTTTAGGACATGCCGGTTATTACAAAAGATTTATTAAAGATTTTTCTAAAATAGCCTCCCCTTTGTTTGTGTTATTAATGAAAAATGCTAAATTCAAGTGGACTGATGAATGTGAGACTGCATTCAATAAACTTAAGCATCAGCTGTCCACAGCTCCTATTTTGAGAGGACCTGATTGGGCATTGCCCTTTCACATTTCCTCTGATGCCTTAGACACAGCAATTGGGGCTGTCCTGGGTCAGGAAGAAAATAATCTCCCCTATGCTATCTATTTCATTAGCAAAAACATGACACCAATTGAGTTAAATTATACAGTAACTGAGAAAGAATTTTTAGCAGTTATTTATGCTATTAATAAATTCCGGAATTATATTACTGGCTACACTACCTTTGTGCACACAGACCACTCGGCCATCAAGTATTTAATGAATAAATCAATTACTAATGCTCGAGTCACCAGGTGGTTATTACTATTACAGGAATTTGATATCACAATAGTAGATAGGCCAGGAAAAGAAAATGTAGTTGCTGATTTTCTTTCTCGGTTAAAAACCAACGAAAATGTTCCAGTAGATGATTCTTTTCCAGATGAGTATCTAAGTATCTGCTCACTCACCCTGGTATGCAGACATTGCTAACTATCTAGTTGCAGGAAAACTACCATCACACCTATCACATAGGGAAAGAAGAAAGATCATCCAGCAAAGTGCTAGGTATAGCTGGATAAGCGGGTGTCTATTCCACACAGGAATAGATCAGGAAATCAGGAGATGTGTTGGGGAAGACGAGATTTATGACATATTGAAAGCTTGTCACGATGGTCCTTGTGGAGGACATTTTGCAGACAAAAGAACAACTCACAAGGTACTAAGAATGGGATATTACTGGCCATCACTTTTTAAAGATGCAAAAAGATATGTGAAGGCCTATGACAGCTGCCAAAGAATGGGCCAGCCCAACCACAGGGATGAAATGCCACTCAACCCTCAGGTAACTCTCGAACCCTTTGAGAAATGGGCATTAGATTTTGTAGGTCCTATTAACCCTCCATCCAATCAAAGAGTTTACATTTTAGTATACACAGGTTACATGACTAAATGGGTAGAAGCCAAAGCACTCATCAAAGCTAATGAAGAAGCAGTATTAACATTCCTATTTGAAGAAATCTTCGTTAGATTTGGACTACCCAGAGAATTAGTCACTAATGGAGGGCCTCCTTTTAATTCCCACGGTTTCAAAGATACGCTTCAGAAATACCATATCAAACATAAGATGACCACACCTTACCACCCTCAAGCGAATGGACAGGTGGAAAGTACAAACAAGGTCATAGAAGCTATCTTAACAAAAACAATAAAGGAGAATAGAAGGGAACGGTTTCAGCGTTTGCCCGAGGCTCTTTGGGCCTACAGAACCACCTGGAGAAACACAACAAGATTCTCACCCTATGAATTTTTTTTTGGAAAGAATGTTATTTTTCCTGTAGAATTTGAAATTAAAACTTTAAGAACTGCCTTAGCTGTTAACCTAGATTTAACTGATGCACAGATAGCCAGGTTGCAGCAGTTGCAGGAATTGGACGAGAAAAGACTAGATGCCGTCCACCAAACAACTATGATACAGCAACAAAGGAGAAGATGGCATGACAGAACCATTAAGCAAAAGCAGTTCCAAAAAGGTGACTGGGCTCTCCTTTATTACTCACGTTTCGAGAACTTTCAAGGGAAGCTGAGAACAAGATGGCTGGGACCGTATGAAGTAGATACTGTTTTCCAAAATGGAACAGTTAGACTAGTAACAATTGATGGAAGCAGAACACCACTGTTGGTAAATGGCTACCGACTTTGGTTGTATCAGCGGCCGATTTCCAAAGAGGACTTCAAAGCTACTTGCATGGCAATAAAACAGTATTCTTTTCCAGAGGAACTTGCCGTCCCTCAGAACACTTGAATTTCTATTATTTATGTAATTATTAAGATTAGACATTTTTTTTTTAGGAACTAATAAATCCTACCAAGGATTGCAATATTATATTTTCAGATTTTGCAGATAGAACGTGGGAAGTAGCTGGGAGCAAGGCTTCAAAAGAAACCATGGGCGGACTCCGAATTCCTGTTGCTGCAACACCATTTCCCGTTGTTGCAACACCATCCCTGTTGCTGCAACACCATTCCCGTTGCTGCAACACCATTCCCGTTGCTGCAACATCATTTCCTATTGCTGCAACACCATCCCTGTTGCTGCAACACCATTCCCTGTTGCTGCAACACCATTCCCGTTGCTGCAACATCATTTCCTATTGCTGCAACACCATCCCTGTTGCCGCAACACCATTCCCTGTTGCTGCAACACCATTCCCGTTGCTGCAACATCATTTCGTGTTGCTGCAACACCATCCCTATTGCTGCAACACCATTCCCGTTGCTGCAACATCATTTCCTGTTGCTGCAACACCATTCCTGTTGCTGCAACACCATTCCCGTTGCTGCAGCACCATTCCCGTTGCTGCAACATCACTTCCCGTTGTCCCGACATTATTCCTGTGGCTGCAACACCAATCTCGGTGCCACCATAGTGTTTACCGATCTGAAATATCCTTTCCACACGAAACACATCACCTTTCGTGATGATTACAGAACCTCACTGTCACTCCCCCATCATTATCATATTCCCGTGCTTTCAAGATCCGCGATAATGATTATAATTTGACAGCAAATGAGAAAAGACTTTGTGACGCAACGATCCAAAAAGGTAAAGGACGAAGGTACGCACGTTTATGAATAAGCGTTAAATAATAGATAAGCGGAAAAAGGTGATAGGTACATCAAATGATTACACTCCCCAATCATATCATTCACACGTAGGAAAAGGGGGGGGCGTTTACTAATGCAATTTCATAATGATTAACCACGCCAACCACCGCCACCCTTAATTCTCCCGGTTGTATGTAAAAACTACAGCATGTTACAATTGTGATGTATACTCTGAGTTAAAATCGGTAGCTCGGCCCCGAATTCTGAAGATTTACCGAAACAATAGCCATGGGAGGAGGCCTTATCACTCATGAACCAGGCACGACAGCAGTTCTAGAGCTCTTTCTGGAAATTTACCAAATTTTCCTGCAAGCTGGGTGGACAGAATATTTCAGGAGACTTCCGGACTTTGACGAACAGCAAGTCCTGGAATTCACACGCAATTTGACCGAAGGATTCTCTGTCGTCCAAGGAATTCAAGTCCCGGTCACGGAAGAATTCATAGCCGAAGTCACCGGACTTCCAACCACTGGTACAAGATGGTTCAGCAGGAAACACTTGATTCTGAACGCGCAGCAAGACTTTCTCCGTCCAGGCGAGGAGGTAGAAACCAAGGGCAGAGGTGTAGCATTGCGGTCGCTACCTCAACCATGGCCAAGAGTCGCCGAATTTGTCAAGCAGTATCTAACATGCGAAGGTCGTTACTAGGTAATCTACCAGCACGACTTCGTTCTGTTAAATCACTTAAGAAATGGTCAATTAGTGAATATGCCATATTATTTGCTAGGTTGTCTTAAAAATATGGCACGATATGTTATGAAAGCGAAGAATCTAGCCCTCTCCCTAAAACACCATCACCTAGTCCAACTGTTGATTAACAGGGCTCTTCCTTTGAACATCCCTCCTCCCCCCATTAATCCCCATCCGAGGGAAAGAAGTCCACAGCCTGTGCAGGGTAGTCCTCATCAAAAACAGGAAAATCCTCGTCAAGCTTAGGATATACCTCAGCAAGACCAGGAGCCTCCTCAACAAACGGACGATACCCCTGAGCAAACCCCTTCGGAAAACCCTCAGCAGACAGAACATATCCCCGAACAACCCCAGCAAATACCTCTGCATGTTACAGAAAATGAACAAGAAGCAGTGGAATTAACTGTGTCACCCAAAAGAACCAATTCCCCCGCCCCCATACTCAGTATCTCCACTGATGATTCTGAAGATAATATCCCAATTATGCAGCTCAAACGAAAGATGCAGCAGCCAAAGAAAACCCCTGTAAAAATAAGAAGAATGAGGGGTCCAACCAAAGCAACCACCACCCCGACTACTGTTCCAGTCACAAGAGCCAGCAGAAAGAGAAAAACGCCTCAATTCCCTGCCTTTTTACCAAAACGAAAAATGGCAGTAGTAGGATCCCCTGAGCCCTCCAGCCCACCATCCATTGTTTTAAAACCCTGTACTCCGGCCACTTCCCGAAACCCTTCTCCCTCACCCACAGAGGCTGAGATGCAGAGCATCCATAGCTTCATGGCCTCATATCTTAAGGCAGCTGATACACAAGAACCAGCTGCCGACACCCAGAATGATAGTGAGCAAGTGGCTGCAACACAAGAACCAGCCACTACCCCAGGTGACACACAAGAACCACCTGTGGGAAATATTGACCAAATTGATGTAGCAGAATCTCTACCTCCACTCGAATCTACTGTCTCAGAGGATCAGCCTACGATATCCGCCCTGCAAGAAGAAATTGAGTTTCTGAAAGCTCAGATTCAGGATTACCAGGAAGAGATAATAAGAATCAAGGAAGCTTATGAAGCAGAATTCAGTCTGCAGGTTTTAGCAAGAGCAGCCTCGGTAGCGGAGAAAAGAAAAGATATCGAATATCTGTGTACAAGTTGTGGCGAGATATATGCTCAGGCAGGGTATAGGTTAGTGAAGGAACCAATAGAGGAAGCCCCCGAGGTTGAAAATGAAACAAAGGAATTTAATGATGCTGAAGTAAAGATTTTACAATCTTCTGCTGAAACAGAAAAACCTGTTGCTACACAAGAACCAACAGGATCTGTAGAAAAAGCGCAGTCAGCAAGCCCTGTTGACACACAAGAACCAACAGGAGCTTCAGAAAAAGTGCAGTCAGAGAGCCTTGAGAATGTACAGATGGATGAACCTGTTTCAGAGGAAGTGTAGAAAGAGAACCCTGTTGTTACACAAGAACCAACAGGAGTTTCACAGGAAATGCAGAAAGAGAATCCTTTTGTTACACAAGAACCAACAGGATCCTTAGAAGAAATGCAGTCAGTAAGACCCGTTAACACACAAGAACCAACAGGTCATCTAGAAAACATGCAAGATCAAGAACAGGAACTTACGACTACACGAGAACCAGTAAGTTCCTCAAAGGCTGCACAAGAACAAACAAAGGAGCTTCCCGATGCTATGCAGGAGAAAAAGGAAGAAGATACAGATTCACCCCGGCCTACCCAGACTATTATGGAAGAAGATGCAGATTCACCCCGGCCTACCCAGACAACCATGGAAAAAGAGCAAACAGTCTCAGAAGAAAACAAGGAAGAATTGAAGCAAGGAGCAGAAGAAGAAACAGATTCACCCCGGACCACCAAAATCAATCTGGAGAACAATGAATTAAGCCAGCAAGAGGAAGAAGTTTTGGTGGAAAATGAAGAAAAAGATGTTGGATTATCCCAGCCCACGTCAATAGAACAGACAATTTCAGTTGATGCCTATATACAAACAGAGCCTCCCACTGTTAAATATGCATGGGTAGAAACAGAAAGTTTTCTGGAACTGAAACGCATATGGTGGAGAGAATATCATCAATCTCAAGGGAAAGCATTTGAACAACAGAAAGGGACCTGGTTTGATCATGCCTATAAGAACTGGAAAGCACTGGAACAGTGCAGGGCACAGTATAAAGAAATTAAGGAACTAAAACATAGGATGTCCCTAATGTTTGAGCTGTGCCAAAGGATGCTCGCAGCAAGGAAACCCTCCTTCAACTATGCCACATTCTTAAGGGAAAGGCTTGCATTCATTCAGTTGAAGGCTATCAAGGAGGGGAGGCCTTATCAAGTGATCACAGCATATCAGTTTATGAAAACTTTTGCAGGAGCACCCAAAAGTGACCAAAACCTGCTATGTGAATTATACCTCCACAATGAGGTGGTGTCTGAAGAAAGAAACATTAATATGACACCTGTAATAGGTGACACACAATTGAGAGCTTTCATTTCCTTTCTGGCAAACCAGCTCACCTGGAAAAATGCCTATGTCTCAGGCCTCCAGAACGAACAAAATTGCCTTTTGTGGATTCGAGCTGAACCACAGAACCCTGCCACTTTCATTTCGCAGCATTTAAAAATGATAGGTAATGATGAGATGAAGGATCATGTTATGAAATTGCGAACAGAGGTCCTAATAGACTGTCAGCAGTATATAAAAACCAAAGCATCATTGGCTGTGCAAGCAAATAAACTATTTTGGGATAACTGCCCCACAGAAAGGAAAGAATATCACCCGTATAACCCATCAAATCTGCAAGTAGCATTATCAAGGATACCTCGGTATGTTGAAAGCGTGAAATTTTGTGCAGAGAAATGGATAGGCTACAGATTTAAGTTCCCACTTTTATGGTTGCCAGGTGATCAGTATAAGGGGAAGTTTGGACTTTCTAACAGAGAAGAGGCAGCAGTATGGAAACAGATGCGAACTGTTTGTGGTTTCAGAGAAAGGTTCGATGATACTTCCTTCAGCTATTGTCTTAGTAATCTTCATTGTTCGTCCCAGTTTTCTGACTCAGACTCAGATTAGACATTGCATGGGGACATGCAATCTCTTCAGTTGGGGGGGATGTTGGGACTCACAATTGACCTATTTTTGACCTTATCTTTTGCCATGTAATTACCCTTTTTACAGTCATAAGCAAAAGCTTTTATTTCGTAATGACATATTAACCCCAAGGTATGAAGTAACCTTCCGCAAGTCTATGTTTAATTGTTTATTTCATATTCGTGAATATCTTTATACTTATCCTTGGAAACGCTGACTAAAATTGTCAAATAATTGTCATAAGCTTGCAGGAGTTATAATGAATAGTTGCTGTAACACTAAAAATAGCAACTACGCAGTTGCTGCAACACCAGAAACAGCAACTACGCAGTTGTTGCAACACCAGCAACAGTAATTACCTAAAGCGATCTATTTTGTAATAGCCACGGACAACAGATGGCAGCTATCTAGAGAATTGTGATGTGGCATAATCAAGCGGAAGTCTAAAGAAAAAGCATACAGTCAGCATGAACAGCATGGGGAAATGGCGAAGGAATATGACGATCCCGAGAAGACAGTCGCAGTCAGTTATCCGCCGTGTAACAGCTAAAGCTCCAGAAAAAGATGCACTATCATATTGTTGTAACAGCACTCTGAATTGCTTATTTTTGACAAAATGGGTTAACTGAATAGGCTGTAATATTCTATTGTAATAGATGTCTCCTCTATAAAGAGGAGACATCTACATGAAACAGGATGTCTATGGTCGGTCTGTAACGAAGATTCTGAGAACACCAGCAAGTCTGAGTTCTATTGTATTTAATCTTTTTGGCAGATGAATATACAACTGTTTTGAGCACTTAATTCCGTCTTCGTCTTCCCGGGGAATCTTGTGAGAAGGACTGGGCCCACCTTCCTCACAAGATTCATCCATTTACTTTTTTGTCGATTGTGTAAGTGTGCAGTAAGTTCTTTTCAGTACTCTGTGTGGATTTGACAGCATTACCTCTGGTATTCTTTGCTTTACTAGTACTCTGTTTCATTGCTCTTTGAGTTGTTTCTCACCGGTGAATGAGAGTGCTATGTGCATCAGTAATTCTGATTACAGGGGCAGGTGCTGAACGTCCCCATCTGGAGGATAGGGTCCTGATCCTCTGCCAACAGAGCATCCTTTATTTTGCTTTTCAGATTTGTAATTTTAATCAATTGTTTTCACTTTAACCAGTCCTGTAATGACATAGCGTAAGAATTACGTACACTACAACTTTCAATGCTTTTAGACTTTAAGTACATACAGTACGCAGTGCCTTTGAAATAAAAAGACTTTCCCTGGTCGACAATTAATGTGGTACTTGAATGTTTAATTTATAAACAATTCAACTAGCCAATAGTTGGATAGATGACTAAGCTCTCTTGTGGCCCCTTGTGGAAAGAAAACAACAAGTGGGAGAATGTTGGGTTGTGTTATATTCTTTCCATGACTAGCCCACGTTGTTAACTGGGAGGTTAGAAGGGGGACGGAGCACCCCCTTCGTTTCACGAATTGCATAGCGGCGGGGTCATAGGGGGTTTTAGGGGTATAGGTAACCCCACTCTATGGGGTCCGAGGCAGCGCCCCAGAAAATTTTGGTTTTGGACCCTATGTTAGGTTGGGCAGACCCACTTATGGTTTTGTGCATACTTTTCACACATGGTTTTGGACACGATGGTTTTTCGGTCCATGGTTTTGGACACGATGGTTTTTCGGTCCATGGTATTGGATGCGATGGTTTTTTGGTCAAAGAAATTTTTAAAATTAAGAAATAATGAGAAATCGTAAACATCCAAAAACTTAACCCTAGGAGATGAAGCACCAAAATCTTGTGGGCCCCCTTGGGGTTAGTTGGAACGTCAACTTCCCAGGGTCGTAAATTTGGCATACGATCTCTGTTTGGATATCATAATACCTCCTTTCAAAGATATCTAAGAAGAAGCCAAAATAAGATTAATAAATAAGTCTTGCACTTTTCTAATCTCTTCATTTAGGCCCTCAAAAAAACATCTTTTAGGCCCTCAAAATGGATCCAGAACTTTAGGACCCCAAAAAAGGCCAAAAAATAGTAAGTTGTGCTATAATTAAGGAAATTTAAAGAAATAATGGTGAGGGTCCAAGTGGAATAGGTTGGTGACCACCAATATTCACTTGAATCAGCCCAACACCCTTAGGAAGCAATGGCCCCCTTTGCATTGAGTGCCTCCATGAGATGGGGAAAGTTTTTTTGAACTGAGTCCCTGGTGAGCCACTTTCCTTGGTGCATGAGTTAGCCAGTTTTGGCAACCCAATACAATTGGATCTTCTATTGGCAAGGGGTCTTGATCTGTATGTCCATGATCTATTCAAATTATGCCTCTTCCATGTAGTTTGGGTTGAGAAATATTGGTATTAGTTGTTCTGCAATGTTTGATGTGTCCAACAATGCTAGAAAGTATGGCCAAAGGCAATCCCCATTGAACATTTGGGGAAGGCAAAGGAATGGGGGAATGTTGAGCTCAAAAGTGTTGTCACCCACAACATTGATGATGGTGTAAGGCCCATAACAGAGTGGTCGGATCTTCCAATGGGCTCCAGCAAGGCGTTCTTTCTGCAAATACAACCAAAATTTGTTGCCCACCTAAAACTTATGTGGTACCTTATGATAATCATGTCATTTATTATACTTGGAATTGGACTTCTCCAAGATGCCATCAACCTACTATCGGATGTGTTGGATCCGTTTAATAAACTTGGTTTCTTTATTAGGCTTAGACTATACATGTTTGGAGTCCATCTATGTAGTCACATGAGGGATCACAACATCAATCGGAAACAATGGTTGAAATCACAGACCCACTTAAAAGGGACTATGACTAGTTGAGATATGTAGAGATATGTTACAGTTGTGATGCACATAAGGAATACTCTCATCCCTAGTTTATGGATGCTTGTAGATGTACATGTGGAATGTGTGCACTATCATCTTGCTTCGTGACATCTGTTTGGTCATTATCCTGGGGAAGGAATGCAGTCAACTTGGTGATCCTGGTGTCATATAGTGTCTAGAGGCTCAACTAGAATATGCTCAGGAACCTATTATCCCGATCTTATATAATGGTCTATGGTATTCCAAAAATTATCAAATTCGTTCAAAGAAGAGTTTGGCAGTGTCAGTTGTTGTGATAATCTTCTTGCAGGCCACCAATATAGCCATCCTATAAATTCTTGCTATGACCAAAAATAAACAGTCATTACTATGATTGGTAGAAGGGAGGCCAGATAGAAAGTCCATCGAGATGGATTACCAAGGCTATATGGGAGTAGGCAAAGGAATATACAATCCTTTATTTTTGATAGTTGGGTTGGAAATGACAAATGCAATGAAAGATCTGATATATTTTCCAACATCTTGTCGAAGTTTGGGACAGTAAAAATAATTTTTTAGTACGACCATATTTTTCTCCACACCAAAGTGTCCCCCAACCTGACTATAGTGCACCTCCCAAATCAGTTTGACACAATTTCTTGAAGGAACATTTTGTGCCATACAACAACCCCCATTTCATATCATTACTATTCTAAAAATATAATGTGAAATGGGTCCCTTTTAATTTTTGTTTCAAATTGGTATCAATTTAAAGTTCTATTTAAAAAAGGCTCGAATAAAAGAAAACATTATTAAAAGGCCTTTTTAATAAAACCAATCAAAAAACCCCCAACATAAAACGATTTATCTGTATCATTGCGATAAAGCGATCGCAAGATCGCATATCGCAATGACAAAGAGAGCACAACTTAAGGGACATCTTGATTTTTGCCGATGCAAAATCGCTATCGGATATCGGCAAAAGCATCAAGTAACATGAGTAACAACCCTTGCATTGATGCGATGCGAAATCAGCAATCGGCGATAACACTTAAAGTGAAAATAAGCTCCCCCTCGCCCGATGCAATGCGATATCGCTATCGGCGATCGGCGACTCACCATGCCCTCATTCTAAACGACCTTACTAGCTATTCCCGACACGATGCGATATCGCTATCGGCGATCGCGGATTTCAAACGAAACCAATTCAATAACTTAGCATTTCCCCGATGCCCGATTACGAAAAGGGTAAAAAGCGCAGTTTTCAAAGTAAAAGTCATAAAGGCAGTTTCATATGATTTATTCGTAATTAAGGCAATATCCTTTGAAAAGCCACTCATCCGCGTTCAAACCGCCCAATCTCCCAAGGCATGCTTCAAATAAACCATTCGGCCATTAACCGAAGCGACTGGTATTAATGAGATTGACAGGCCATAACGACCATTTAATGAGAACAGCAAGCTTGCGATCTATCCACGGATTTGATCCCAAGGCCACCTTAAGTCAATTGATCGCTATGAATGCATCCAGATACATATACTTTATTCTGTTCAATTCATGTTATTGTTTCCTGTGTTACGCCTATCTTTCGCTCTGTGCAGGATTCTTCCACAAAGACAGAATTAAGTGGGATGGGAAAGAAGTCCAAGAAGACTACAATGCCTACTGCTTCGCCAGCCACAGGGCAAGCTGTCGTTGATCCAAGCGGTAAGAATAAAGGGCTTATATCAGATATGATGTGCTTAGGACTTACCAAGACCACTTGGCAAGGAACGTATAATTTGATTGAAGCCGAAGAGCCAAAGGTGACCGGGATAGAAATCTCATGCGATAGTACCAGCAAATCTGATGCCAATTTAAAAGACTTGGCCAACTCCTTTCTACACAGAATAGCGGCCTGGGAACAAATTCTCCCATATATGGATGTGGTAAGGTGGGCAATCCAAGAGCTCCCAATTACCAACAGATTGTTTAGCACTGCGGAACGGGAGGATTTCCGTTCTTCGAGCCGAAGATCTAAGGCAAATGTATCACCTACCGGCAGAAAAGAAAAATAAATGCGCATTCTGGAGAAATTCAGCAGAGAACGAGACGAGTCTGAACAAATTCGAGGCTGGAGACGACCAGAAAACACAAGAAGAATCTCGGGTAAGTACTCAGTTGACTCCTATGTTCTCCTTACGCTAAGCTGCAATAGCCTGGTAGGCTATGGATGCAGATCCGCCAATATTTACCAAAGAAATGGTCCCCTTATGGAGGCGCATGTAACGAAAAATAGGATTGGGCCGTTATATTATCCGACAAATTACAAAGCCAACTCACGATTTCAGGTTAACTCTTGCGTCACAGAGAGGTTTACCAGCCATTTATTACAGTGCCTATGTGATGGATTGGTTGTGTTTAATTCGAGTTTCCTGTTCTTGGAATGGAGGTGGACCTCGCAAGACCCCACACCCATTCACATATATTATCAAAAATTGTGGAAGACTAATTATAAGCACCATCTTTATCAAATCTGCAACGGTTTTATGTTGCCAATTCATTACTCCATTTTTGATAAGCCTGCCCCGAAGATTTCTGAGAAAGAAGGGGTAGATTTGACCGCAGTAGCAAGTTGGTTTGGGGAGGAGAAATTCACCTACATCAGAGTTTTTGACAATCAGGCCACGCCGCATGTGCTACCACTTTACATCCCCGATAAGTTACTTGCCAGGGAAGTAGCTTATCAAATCAATCCTGATGGGGTTACTCAGACCCTGAAAAAAGCGAAAAAACATGTTTGGCCCTCTTTTCCCTTACGAATTTGAATTTATACCCTGCATGATATCAAACATGCAGAGAAGGAAGCTGGGAAAATGAATTCGCTCACTCTGGCTACTCTTCCAAGCAGGCAGTATGATCCGAGGAAGATCACTTACAATGCGCTCGACCAGGCCAAATTGGCCAAGGTCGAGAACAAAGAAGACAGATTCGAGGATTTGTTTGCATCAGCCGAATCGCTGTATCAAGTTAAGTCGCTTGCCAGAAATGTGTACAACGATGAAGGGCTAGTCGAATTTAATAGAATTAGAGAACATAGGTTGCAAACTCTGCTTGTAGACCTGTTAGCGACTGTTCCGACGACAACAAGATCAGGCGAGCTAGAGCAGCGAAGTAATACGCCACCTCCTACTACATCAAAGTAGCAGGAGGAAGTGCATAGCCAGAGGCAGGAAGTAACCCAGGAAAATATGCAGCGAAAACAAGAAACCCAAGCGAAAGCCCAAGAAGAGAGCAGCTCTAAAAATAATGATGATACACTAGTTGACCCAAATTTGCTCCAGCAATGGCAGCAATTCAGTACAATCATTAGCAGCCTAGAGTGCTCGAAAGATGATGAGGTTTCTAAAGAAGGCGACACGCAAGAAGTAACATCGAAACCGGCTTCGGGCGAAACCAGCGACCTACCCAAATCAAAAGAAACAGAGATAATTCCTAAAGATCCAACGAGAGAAATCATTTTGCAAATTGAAGAGATTGCCCCTTTTGGATGTATTTTATAGCCCTAAGCATAAAGCTATTGTAAAGTGACAGAGGAAAAGGAGAAGAGCTGATCAACCTTCCCTATTCCCTGAATTAACAGTGACGGGCAATGTTGTGTGGAAAGAGGAATTCGACCCCTCCGATGACTTAACCAAGCTATCGTAATTCGTTGGAGCATATTCGGCAGCAACCATTGATAAAGCATCGGAGGTGAGAAGTTTATTGAAGTCCAAGGATCAAGACATCTCTTCGCTACAGGCGAAATTATCGGAAGTTCAGCAGAAGGCAGAGCAGGCAGAACAGGAATTGCTAGTGCAGCAATAGAGAAATCATTAGCTGACTAAGAAATTACAAGAGGAAAAGCAGAGGATTGATGAAAGCGCAATCCAAAGGCAAAGAGAGCTATCGGTGGCATTGGAGCAATTAAGAATATCGACTGAGGGAACAATGAAAGCAAAAGATGAGCAAATCGCTCAATTGACCACTCAAATTGAGCAAATGAAAAAGCTCCCTCAGGTAGATGAATTCAAAGCGGAAGCACTTCAGTTAAATAAGGCATTGATTAATCAGGTTAAGCTCCTATGTCAGCAGATTACACAAGCAGAACCATTATGCGAGTTAGTAGCATCCATAAGTGAAAAGGTAGAAAAAGCAAGGACCGATTTGGATCAGGCCAAAGAAACACTGACAAATTTTATAGAATGGCAGGATTCTGATCAAGGCCAGGTGACTAATCTATCGAGAATTCTGGAATCGCACAAAGAAATATTATTCACAGAATGGCAATCACAGCTAATGAAGGCAGAAAGAGCAATTTTCAGATGCAAAGCAACCACTGGAAATTTGGTTGAATTTGTAAATAACACGCTTTATTTGTCTAATATGATTTCCCAATGTACTCCAGGTCAATTAACAGCGACAAAGATGTTGGAGCACTCATGCTACCCGGAGCTGGAGAAAAACGGAAGATTAATCGCTGGAATCAATAGTTTAACATGGGATGCTTATTGGTTCTTCTTAATCAAGCCATACAGCCAAAGAGCTGCCTTGAAATGCCTCACGGATGTTGTCGGGTATATTATACCTAACATTCAGGATGCCGCCTTCGCTGCCCAATTCAGTTTGTGCCTCAACAGACCGCCAGAAGTGGAGCTGATGCTTGCACTAAGCCAGCTCAGGTTTAAGGGCAAACAACCTGAGTCATGATTCACATCGCCGACTGCCAGATCGCCCCTGAGAAATATATCGCATTTATTGATACCAATTTAGTAGGATTTTGTTTCATAGATTTTTTTAGCTCAGTAGTATTTATAGACCCTTTCATGCATTTAGAAAGGGTCGAAAAGTTTTGTATATGACTTAAACCCTGAAGTTGCACTATTGTACTTCAGGGATATTCTTTTATGAAACTGGACCAATTATTCTGAATTTAATGAGGAAGGTTTTTATA
>APFE030248523.1:0-24624 GCA_000404065.3 Pinus taeda
ATTGGTTAAAAACTTTGCCCAAATAGGTTGGCGCGATTGCGACTCTGGGACAGAGCGCTAATAGCGCGCCCCTTTTATAGGATTTTCCCCATTGGCGCGGGAAGAACACAGTGGCCTCGCGCTAATGTAAAAAAGGCTATTTTTATGGGCAAGCTGCAGGAGATGTCTTCAGGGCATACGAAGCTCATGTTCAGAGGAGAATGATGCAAGTGGTTTCAATTCTTGTCACTTCTCACAAGTCCTGGAATGCGTCCTCCAAGGTACAGGAGAGGGGTAACGGGGACGGTGACAAACGGTGACAAATTACTGTGTAACATCATACCAAGGTTGGCCATCCTACAGGCAGCCTCATTATGGGCAGCAATATTATGGCCAAACCTATCCAGGGCGACCTGGAGGCTCACAAGGACAACCCTCTCAGGGACAGCCTTCGGCCTATGGTGTTCCATCTTTTACCTATCTTGGGCAACCTTCTGGGAACCCGGGACAACCTTATGCTCAACAAGGACAACCTGGAGTCTAGCAGGGATACCCTTCAGGTCAACCCTATAGGAATCTGGGACAACCTGGAAACCAGCAAGGGTACACTTCTGGGCAGGGTGGTCAGCCTTACATGCAGCAAGGCCAGCCCATTGCTCAGCCTAGTCAGCCATCTGGTCCGCAAAGACAACCCTCGGTTGCACAAGGACAACCAAACACCCAGCAAGCTCAACCTTCTAGGCAAGTAGGTCCATCCCAAACCCAACCAGGACAACCCTCCGGCCAGATGGCCCAACCTCAGTCTTCCCAAGGACATCTCTCTGGGCTTGCTCAACCGGGCATGCAGATGGTCCCTGCTTCTCAACCTCAACCCAGTTTTCAGTCCCAGACTCAAACTGGTCTCCAGACGCAAGGTGGGTTTCAATCCCAACCTTCTTACCAAACGCAGCCTGGTTCCCAAGCTTAATATGTAGCCCAACAACCATATGGATACTAGCAACCCCAGGGGAAAACTCAGTTTTCCTCGTACCAAAATTATCAATAGCCGCAAGTCACTCCTTATCAAAATTACCAGCAACCAAATGTTACTCCTGCAGGTTAGTATGGTAACCAATGGGGCATTGGGGGGAAGATCCAGAATCAACCATTCGGTTATGGATATAACCCTCATGGAAAGAGTCCCTATGGACAAGGTACTTTTGGACCTGGTCTGTCCAAACAAAGTCAATGGGGGCAACCAGCAACTGGATGGAACTCTGGCCCTATTACACAGTAATTTGTCACCATTTTTCATCGTCCCTGTTACCCCTCTCCTGCACCTTGGAGGACCCATTCCAGGACTTGTGAGAAGTGACAATACTTGAAACGACTTGCATCATTCACCTCTGAACATGAGCTTCATATGCCCTGAAGACATCTCCTATAGCTTACCCTTAAAAATACCCCTTTTTACATTAGCATTGAGCCACGATGTTCCTCCAGCGCCAATGGGGAAAATCCTCTAAAAGGGGCGCGCCATTAGCGCTCTATCCCAGAGTCGCAATCACGCCAACGTTTTTGGGCAAAGTTTTTTACCAATCAACCTTCCAAAGTTCTATCCAACTCATTCACCAACTGAATCCAAGTTAAGTGAGGATGGTTTGGCTTCGAATCTCCTTGAATGGGAAGTAGTTTGCCACCATTCCATGGAAGTTTCCAAGTGATGAAGCCAAATCCATTATTGTTGTAATTGATCTTATCCCTTCCTTTTCATCTATAAAAGCTTGTCTCCATGGCTTGAGCAAGCTAGTTCTAGTTCTGGTGGTAATTATACTTGTGCTGAAAGGAAGATATCAAGAGATTAGAGTTGCAAGAGCCTTCTTTGTGTCCATAAGGCTTAACCTAAGTAAGGAGATCTTGTCACCAAAGAGAGAGAGGCTTGTCCCTCATCCCTTCAAGCTTTGCAAGACTTGTGTAGCTGAGCACCCAGCCAAAGGAGGACTTGACGTCAGGACGCTGGTTGTATTCTCCTTTGTTGATTATTAACAATAGATGACTATCATTATGGTTCCATTCTCATTGTTGTAATGATTAACGTTGAATTATGTCCTTCCTGACTGATGTATAATTGCATTTATTAGATTTCATGCTTGTGTTTATGTTGTTCTCTTTGTGTGCAGGTGTCCATTCACGAATATAGTGGAGGATTGTGACCGACCAAGGCAAAGGAGCGTGGGCGACGTCTCTTCCACAAATGAAAGCGTTGGAATCCAAGTAGGTCTTCATCGCCTACCTTTTATTTGCAATTAGGAACTTGCGTGATAGCATTGTTTGATTGTTGCTAGACCCATTCTGGGCTAGTAGGGATCGCCTCTATCCGTAGAGGGGATTTACCTCTCCAACAATTTGGCAACTCCGCTGGGGAGTTTAGCTTGTTGTTTAATTTGTAAACTTAGACGGAGTCTGAAGCACGGCCAGAAAGCCTTCGAAACACTATTGCTTTGCAGTAGTGAAGTAGATCAAAGCCGCTTCAGTCAATCTCCAGTTTGGTTTACAGACTGAACAATTTGGAGTTTGTCTTGCCTCTTTGGTTTTCTCTTGTTTGCTTGCTTGGATAGCTTTTTGGATTGAATTTCTTGCTTCCTCTTACTTCCTGACTTGCCTAGATACTGTAAACTGAGCTTTAGACTGCTGATTTTTATTTTTAACTTGACAAACTTTATTAGCGCAGTTTTCCCTTTGACAGTCACGCTAGTGGCCCTTGTTGCTAACTGAAAACCTGCGCCAATCCCTGTTTAGCGTGAGTTACAGCCTGAAAGTCGCGCCAGGCCTCTTAGCTTTTTCAGTCCACTTGTTTGCCTGCTTTCTGAGCTTGGATTTGCATTTTTCCACATCTTTTTCAGTTGTTGGAGTGTGTCTGATCCTTGTTTGACTGGTTCTTAACCTCCATCCTTTGGGCGTTTGCTTCTGTCTACCAATTTCACACCTTAACCCTAGGAAATCTAGTGGCCATGTGTGTTGAGCCTTCCGTAGGAGTTTTTGGTTTCTTGATTGTCCAGTCGACATTGCAATTTGTTTTTGCACTTGTTCAGTGATTGTTGAAGTGTTTTTGGTTGATTTCTGAGTGACTTGCCTCTTTCTTGCTTGGATTTCATCCTTGCCTTGTTGGAGCTTAGATCACATAACTCGTACAGGCTTTTACTTTTCTTTTGGTTTGGAGAACTGTTTTGGTGCCTTGGGATTTCATTGTGTTCTCATTGAGTGAATTTGTCTCTTTTACTCAGTGTTATTGTCTTTCAAAATTCATTCTAGTGCATTGTGCCTTTGAAAAATAAATCAAACAAATCTCTTTTGCGTTCAATAGTTGATGGAATAGAACTTTTCGTTGATTTGTATTCTTGAAAGAAAAAGTTTTATTTATTTTCCATTAGCTGCATTAGGGTGTTTGATTGATTGTGCTCATTTTGTTTGATTGAAAGTTCTTAACCTTCTTGTAGTTAGTATTCATTGAACGAAATGGTATTCTTTGGCATATAGCTTGCATCTAGGCAATTGTGAAAGATCACATACGGTAGGGCCTAAAATCAAAACTTAACTAAAGATCAACCATAAAATAAACCAAATCAACTTAAAAATGCATTGGAACATAACGCTCACATTTTAGAGGTCTAGGCTAGAGACGTGCTCCGACGTCGTTAAACCTAGTCACTTTTGTTCTCGCATTAAGGTTGGGTGATTCCTCCTTGTGTGATTCAATTGTGGTCTAGTACGGACTTGGGCTCCCACATACTGTCGCGTATATATGGGGAGACTCCACTAGGTTATCATCCTTGATCCATAGGAAGCCGTGTCTGCTGTCTTTGTTTGATCATCCTGGCAGATCCATCGATCCCGTCTCTCGTCCTAAGTGACCAACGGTCTCCATCTTCTACTGCCCCTGAGACACCGGTTTGTGGCGACACTTTCCCTATTGTTCCAAGTGTCCAACCGTTGAACTCTCGTGCTCCAGAGGATGAGCTTTACGACTTGTTTTGGAACCCTGTTTGGGAGCCCTCTGAAGAGGATTTTCCCACTACTCTTGTTGGTGTTGCATCTCCGATGGCTTCTTCTGACATGGAGGATACATCTCCTGTATCGAGTGGAACGCCTGTTATGTCGAGTATTGATACTCCCATTGCGGCTACATCCCCAGTTATCTCTACGCCCTACACTGTTACACCTCTCGGTATTACAGTGCCGGCGCAGTATAGATCTCTAAGGGATGCTATGAATTCTGCGACTTCCTCTTCTATGTGGGATAATAACATTGTTCCCACTATGGGACCTTTTGTTTCCCAGGTTCACCATACTACTGTTACATCGGTTCCAACCAATTCGACCGTCTGTGTCGCGTCATCAACTCCAGTTGCTAGTGCCATTACAGCATCTTCTGCCATGACTTCTGTTGCCGGCCCATCTCGAGGCCCGGTGCAAAGTGGTCCATCGGCACATACTGCTAGAGTTTTCCATCCCGCAAGTGGTGCCCCGCCTTTTTCTAATGCTATTTCGGTAGGGGGCATATTCCCAATACTTGCATGCTATCCAGAACCCGGGCGGGCAAGGCCCCTATTATGATCCTGTCAATCATTATTTGTATACCTCCTTGCCAACTGAGCCCTATGTAGAGGCTTCAGTTCCATTGAATGTGGCTTGGGGTACCGCCGGATATGGCGGTGGCAAGTTCCATCCAGGTCAAGGGCAACCATCCCAAGGACCACCCTATCAGGGTCAACCATCTTACTCGCAGCCTAATTATGGGCAACAGTACTATGGCGAGACCTATCCAGGTCAACCTGGAGGCTCGCAAGGACAACCCTATCAGGGACAACCTTTAGCCTCTAGTGGTCCGTCTTATACATATCTTGGGCAACCTTTTGGAAACCCGGGACAACCCTATGCTCATCAAGGGCAACCTGGGCCCCAGCAGGGCTACCCTTCGGGGCAACCTTACGGTCAGCAAGGTCAACCCGGAAACCAACAAGGCTACCCTTTTGGGCAAGGTGGCCAGACTTATGCACAGCAAGGCCAGCCAACTGCTCAGCCTAATCAACCATCTGTCCTACAAGGACAACCTTCGGTTACGCAAGGACGGCCCAACGCCCAGCAGGCTCAACCTTCTAGGTAGGCGGACCCGTCTCAGATCCAACCAGGAAAACCTTCCGGCCAGGCAACTCAACCTTACTCTTCGAAAGGATATCTTTCTGGGGGGGCTCAACTGGGAATGCAGATGCTTCCTGCTTCATAGCCTCAACCCGGTTACCAACCCGAGAATCAAGCTGGTCTCCAGTCACAAGGTGGGTACCAATCCCAACCTTCTTATTCAGGTGGGTATCAATCCCAATCTTCTCATCAAATGTCGCCTGGTTCCCAGGCTTAATATGGAACCCAGCAACCATATGGATACCAGCAACCCCAGGGGAAAAATCAATATACCCCGTATCAAAATTACCAACAGCCGCAGGCCAACCGTTATCAAAATTATCAACAACCTACAGGCCAGTATGGTAACCAATGGGGAGCTGGGGGGTAGAACCAGTATCAACCATCTAGTTCTAGATATAACCCTTATGGACAAAATTCTTATGGACAGGGTCCTTTTGGACCTGGTCCATCTGGACAAGGTCAGTGGGGGCAACCAGCAACTGGATGGAATTTTGGCCCTACCTCATATCCATAGATGTCCTTCAACCCGCAGCTACCATTTCTAGCGACGTTGGAACTGCCCGATGTGTCGAAATTAACAAATGATCCCATTTTGCATAATCCACAATGGCCACCAGTTCCAACTAAGATACCTAGCAACTGTCCCAAATTTGACGGCAAAATCGGAGAGGACCCCCAAGCTCATGTAATGACGTATCACTTATGGTGTTCGTCTAATTCATGGCTTGATGATTCGATTCGACTTCACCTCTTCCAAAGGACTCTCACTGGTTCCGCCGCTAAATGGTATATTGAATTGACCCGCGCGTCATTTCAGGATTTTAATTCATTAGCTATGGCATTCCTTACTCACTTTTAGTTACCCATTCAGTACGAGACAGGGACCCACCTCCTTACATCTCTTAAGAAGGATAGAGCTACGCATATCTCTGATCATATACATGAATGGAGAAGGCGCCTCCGGTTGATCAAGTTTTGGATTCCTGATCAACTCCTCACCAACTAGTTCACGACTTCCTTTGTCCCTAAGATTGCACGGGACATTGCTATGGGAGCCTATGTGACTGAAGAGCAAGCAATCATGCGTCTCAGTACCTGGACTTATTTTACTCCCAGTCAGGTACCTTGTATGAGTATTTGCCGGATGCCCCGAGGCCTGGTACATACAAGGCTCTGCCGAAGCCATCTGTCGATGGAGTTACTGGCTCTGTGAACCCGGCCCTCTAAAAAATCATCTTCAAACCCTAGGAAGCAAAAGTTAGGTGCTTCTAACAAAAACACTTCTAAGGGTGGTTCAAATTCTAGTACTACTTCCGAGGTCAATGCCATCCGGTCCACCATGGCGGGTAAGGCCTCGAAAGGAAAGAAAAAGGGGAAAGGAAAAAATAAATATGAACAACCTAAACAGGAATCCTCCAAACCTCCAGCCGAGGAAGGAGCTAAGCACAAACCCAAATATCCTTGCCTCATTTGTGAAGAGGATCACTATACTAAGGACTGCCCAAGGCGATCCAAAGTTAGTCGTTTGTTAAAAGGCACTCCTAGGGTTCCTGCGGTTCTTAAAGAGCCTTTTCCCTCTCAGCAGACTCAAATGGTGGCTGACCCGTCTTCTTCTCCCTTTGGTTCCCAAGTCTTCATGGCCGGATCTATTCTCGTTCATGTAACGACTCGAGCAAAGGAGTATCCGTCTTCTGCTGGGAAGGAGCCCGAGGTCCCCTCAAGTGCTCCTTCGTCCAGCTCTGGTCTGCTCCATATTGAGAGACCAAGTACTGAGACGACCATCTGAGCCCCTCCTAAAGGAGTACTCAGAAGATCTTCTTACAACCCGAATGCTCGTGCTGCCCAGCACGATAGCATCATTGAGGACTTAGCACAGGCTCCGTCAGCTATGTTTGCCTTAGAAGTTCTCCAGAGCTGCCCCCCTCAGAGGAAGTCCCTGCTATCGGCCATCGGTGGCATCGACCCGGCAGATTTGGATCTGATTACCTTCGATCTCGAGAGCCATGTCCCTAGGCTGCCTCATCAGATCGCTTTTCTTATCCAATTCATCATCAACTCAAAAACGATTCATCGTACAATTATTGATGAGGGCGCATCGACTTACATTATGTCTATTGCTTGTTGGAAAGCGATCGGGTCTCCGACTCTGAGCTAGTCTCCTACGACTTTGGAAGCTTTTGATGGGAGAGAATCTTGTCCTTATGGTATTCTTCAACGATTGCCAATCACCTTAGAAGGGAAAACCGTTGAAGTAGAAGTTGAGGTCGTTGACGCGAATCTCACATACAACCTCCTTCTAGGCCGGAGTTGGACGTATGCCATGCGTGCCGTTGCTTCATCCCTCTTCCGTGTCATCTGTTTCCCTCACCAAGGGAAAATTGTCACGGTAGACCAGCTCTCCTTCTTCGCTTCCTCTTCTGAAGGAAATGTACCTTTCGTTGAACATACCTCTCTTCCTTACGAGAGTGTGGGAGCCAGGCTTTTCGAAGACCCTACCCTCATGGGTGTCTTCTCACTCCCACCTCCCAACCTTGCTTCGCTCGGTTTGGTTTCTACTCGTTCTAATCCCTCATTTCACACTGTTGCGACCCTCGGTCCCTCTGCCAAAGGGGGCACTGATCCTCTAGCTTGTAAACCTCACTCGGCTGGGGGGCATGGGCAGATCATCAGTTCCGTTGATCATTTTATACAACAGGCCGAGCGATGCCTACATTATCTAGGTCGATTATGCAACAGTGCGATAAGGCAAAGTCCCAAAAGGGGCTTGACTTGAACTAAGTATCATGCAAGCACTTTACTTTTGTACATACATATGCTTTCAGCAATGTGTTGTGTGTGCGTGTTTATTTAATTTTTATCTCAGTGTGTCGGCATGATTGCCACTTATTGTGTCTTTTACTTCTTGAACAGATGTCTGGATCGTCTTACGTTGGTTTCGCTGATGGTGCTTCCCACAGTACTGGCAACCTGTCATCTGCGGCATGGGTGATCTACAATCCTCATGGTGAGTTAGTAGATATTCAAGGGGTGTGTCTGGGTTGTACAATGAACAATGTTGCTAAATATAGTGTTGTAATTGAATTATTAGCTGAGGCAATTAACCTCGGAATCCGCACATTGGTTGTAAACTTAGATTCTCAACTTGTAGTCCACCAGCTCAACGGATGTTATTCCGTCAGAGATCATCGTATTTTAAGGTTGTATTTACGTGTTAAGTTATTGGAAAGAGATTTTGATTACATTACTTATCAACATATTCCAAGACAACTTAATACAGTAACCGATGCATTAGCTAATTATGTATTGGATAGACATTTGCATAATATGTAAATCAACATAATACAAGAAGCATACAATACAATAAACCATAACGCCATGTATATATATATATATATCGTGTGGCGCACTGAGACGCTCAAAAAATAAGTGTACATGTCTGGATAGAGTCTGTGTTCTCCGTACATCTGAGACACATGTCTCTCAAAAAATATGTAGAAAATAAAGCCTAGGAGTCTAATCACAATGGTGCTCATGATAGCACATCACCGTGTGCACCAATCGTCTCAGCAGACGATGGACGCGAGTCGACACCCCCACTGTGTGCCTCTAATATGCGAAAGGCACGTCTGCTAATCTGGCATATCCCGGAATCCCTTGGGTGAGCCCCTCGAGATTCTGTATCAGCTCCTCCCCCACGGTACCCCCTGCCTGAGGGTCGGCTACAGGTTGGCCCCTCCACGTTGTAGGAGACAGGACGGCTAGTCGCTCTGGGCCAGCATCTGCATATACATACAATCATCATCAGAATAGGCATGTATTTAAAAAAGAAAAAAAATGAAAATACATAAAATATCCAAAACAAGGAGTTCATACCTAACTCCTCCTCCCATTCCTCTCCCTCTGGTAATGGAAGGTCTGGGTCCCCCATGAAACTGGTTCCCGCGTAAGGCCAATCCTGGATCATGATCAGCTGTCGATGAAGCCATATGAAGAATTCAGGCCGCCATGACATCTCTTGGCCCCCTCCTCCTCTGGTCATCAGTGCTGCCCAGCGAGCCATCCTAGGCTCTCGTGGCAATGGGTCGGCCACTATGGCCCCCCTGGATCTGGAAAAGTGGTATTCGCTCCAAGAAGAATGATACCACAATCGAGCTATATGCGAACTATTTCACATCTGCACGCTTACAGTTTGTAAGCTGCCTTTTGATATTAGTGGTCACCGCTGTAGCCCAATAAAAAATGATGGGGCTGAGGCATTCCGTCGCGAGTATCATATGGTTCTTGCTTGCCTCATGGGGTGCTTGTACCCCAGCTGCACGTGTGATGGTGAATAAAATGGCCTTGAGAGTCAAGTCTCGGATGGTGTTGATAGCCACCTTAGCACTCTGTCTCCCGAATTGTGCTTCCGAGCACACTCGAGCCTTTACTTCGCCTACCTTCTCCCCAGAAGGTCTACTGCCAGTCAAAATGGGAACTGCCCCTCTCCGTGACAGTCCAATAATGAAGTATACATCGGATACCTCAAGCTCCAAGGTCTGGTTCCGTAGATGAAATACTTGGTCATCTACATCCCAAGCATCAATTATGAACTGTAATAATTCAGGTTGGGATCGCATATATGATGTGAGGAAGAATTTTTTGAGGCCACAGTCCCTCAAAGCATTCATGCACCCCACATCCTCAATGGCCAGGGCATCCACGGCATCATGTTCTCTTTCTTTCCACTCTACCACCATTTTCGGCTTGTTTCCTGCACCCACAAGGACAAATAAATCATTACCAAAGCCTTGGAGAATTTATGAACCAAGAAAAATTCAAATGCAACGGGTATATCTATGCAAAAATTTGAGTTGCACGGTTAGTGCAGCTGTTTTTAAAACAATCGCGCTATTGGCGTGACCCCCTTGGGTAATTTACCCCATTAGCACGGGTCCGTGCCGGATACCCGCGCCAATGGGGCGAAGCCCTAAATTTGAAAATCCCCCTTGCAGAGGCTCGATCAGGAATAAAATGCATAAAAAATGGTATAAAAATGGAGCTAAGGGAAGCGCCTCTTACCTGGCGCCGACGAAATCGCGAATGGTTGCACGGATTGGCTGTATTCACCGCCTGAAGTTTGCCTCCCAAACAGACCACTCTCACTCTTCAAGAGGTAAAAAGTAAAATTAATTCTATTTTTTACATTTTCACCCTATTTATAGACTTTTTAACTCATTTTTGGGTTTAGAAAGGTTATTTTTGAATATTTTAATATATTTTGGGTCGAAAATGGATTTTATGCTTGCTTCTTGTGCAGCAACAGGTCTTTTACGTAGCATTGGTGAAATGAGTTGTATTTTATACTTTTTTGGACTCGGTAAACACATGAAAAAGTCACTATGGAGTCATCTTTCAGCTCTTTTCTGACTCGCCAAACATGAAAAGGTTGCCGAGTTGTTCCTCTTGACTCGTTAAATGTAAATAAGAGGCGGTCGTCTTTAAACTCTTTTCCGACCGTATAAAGAACGAAAAGATTGTCGAGCCTTTGTCCTTTCAGGTTCGTTAATGGCAACAAAATGACGTGATATCAATCGCTTTTTTACTTTTTCAGGTCGATGTCACTACTCACGAAAATTACTCCTCGGTCGTAATGGCCGGGCGGTTCTTTCGAGCATAGTTTTATACTTTTTCGGGCTCGATAGACACAACTTTACGAAAAAGGACACCCCTGGAGTTTCCTTTTTGCTATCTTTTCAAACTCCCTAAACATGAAAAGACGCCAAGTTTTTCCTTTGCCAGACTCGTTAAAACCTTAATGACATTGGATTTTGTCATAATGACACCATTCAAGCATATGCTATCCCCGTCAAGCTTTCCATCCAAAAATAACTGGGGTACTCGCCAGAAATGGTGGGGGAATAAGAATCATAATCGTCGTCATCGGCAGTATGTCGCTCTTGAACATGGCACTTTCTACATTCGTGTCTGGGTGGGGACATCTCATCTCGTTTCACATTTTCCTCCATGGGTTTGGGTTATCCTATTTGACCATTCATCTGCTCATCGTCTTTTCATCATGACCACCGATCATTTGACATCAAATCCTTCCAAATCTGCTGTTGTGCCGCCGATATGTTCAAGAGAAGTTGACCTCTGCAGAATACTCAACCTCCCTTTGATACCTCATGCAAAATATGTTGTCCTTCTTTGTCTCATGTCGATGATGTGGGAAACATTATGGCCCACCTTCGATCAAGATCACTTCCTGTCGACTTCAGCTCATTATCCACGAAGATGACCTAGAGACTCCCTTCAGGTACCTTGGAGCCTGCATGTCTCAATGGCAAGTTCTTCATGTTCGATGAGAGGTTTTCATCATTGGCCTCTGATCGAATGATTCTACGGGTGTTCGACACCGGCTCATTGATTCGCATGCCGTGGATTGTACCTATAGTACCTTGAGGACCATCGTCATTATTGGTGGCACCTCTCGCGTCTGTTAACGGTTTTCATCATTGTCTGGTAATCAGACGATGTTCATGCATGTTCGACTTCGGCTCCTGTATTCACATGCCTGAACTTGTACTGTGTTCGGATCGAGTTGGAGCGCAAGACCCCAGATTGTGCATATTGAAATCCGGGCTGCATTTTATGGATTATTGTAATCATTACATGACTCATTTATTGGATGGCTGCGACCATACCTGAGTCCATTTGTAGATCCTCATCGGATGGCTGCATCCATACCTAGGATCTTGTTTTATATACTCTGTTACGGATGGCTGCGGCCATACCACATCTATCATGTACTTGAGATATCAGTTGTACTTCTTTTCGTAGGTTCTCCGGCGGCAGTGTTTTCAGTCACGCATGTTCTTGTAAAGAACTTCACCCCTCTCTCTCTCGGGCCTCATGCTTTAGGGGGCATCTGTTACCTAGTAATTTGTCATCATTTGTCACCGTCCCTGTTACCCCTCTGCTGCACCTTGGAGGATCCATTCTGGGACTTGTGAGAAGTAATAAGACTTGAAACCACTTGCATCATTCACCTTTGAACATGAGCTTCATATGCCCTGAAGACATCTCCTGTAGCTTGCCCTTAAAAATTCCCCTTTTTACATTAGTGCTGGGCCACCATGTTCCTCTAGCGCCAATGGGGAAAATCCTCTAAAAGGGGCGTGCCATTAGCGCTCTATCCCAGAGTTGCAATCGCGCCAGCCTTTTTGGGCAAAGTTTTTAACCAATCAACCTCCGAAAGTTCTATCCAACTCATTCACCAACTGAATCCAAGTTAAGTGAGGATGGTTTGGCTTCGAATCTCCTTGAATGGGAAATAGTTTGCCACCATTCCATAGAAGTTTCCAAGTGATGAAGCCAAATCCATTATTGTTGTGATTGATATTATCCCTTCCTTTTCATCTATAAAAGCTTGTCTCCATGGCTTGAGCAAGATAGTTCTGATTCTAGTGGCAATACTTGTGCTGAAAGGAAGATATCAAGATATTAGAGTTGCAAGAGCCTTCTTTGTGTCCATAAGGCTTTACCTAAGTAAGGAGATCTTGTCAACAAAGAGAGAGAGGCTTTTCCCTCATCCCTTCAAGCTTTGCAAGACTTGTGTAGCTGAGCACCCAGCCGAAGGAGGACTTGACGTCAGGACGCTGGTTGTATTCTCCTTTGTTGTTTATTAATAATAGATGACTATCATTATGGTTCCATTCTCATTGTACTTGTAATGGTTGATGTTGAATTATATCCTTCCTGACTGATGTATAATTGCATATATTAGATTTCACGCTTGTGTTTGTGTTGTTCTCTTTGTGTGCAGGTGCCCATTCAAGGATAGTGGAGGATTGTGACCGGCCAAAGCAAAGGAGCGTGGGCGATGTCTCTTCTACGAACAAAAGCGTTGGAACTCAAGTAGGTCTTCATCACCTACCTTTTATTTGCAATTAGGAACTTGCGTGATAGCATTGTTTGATTGTTGCTAGACCTGTTCGGGGCTAGTAGGGATCGCCTCTATCCGTAGAGGGGATTTACCTCTCCAACAAATATGATCGAACACTTACTAGTCACACCCCCTTTCTTTTCAAAGGTTCATGTGCACTCCTCTCTCTTGCTGACAGTTAGAGCCAAGGCATATCTCTTAGATAACTGGCAACTAGGCCGATATTCCGGATGGAACTCCTACTCCAAATGGTGTGAAGGGTAATTGGGACTTCACAGTGGGGAGACCCTTTGGTTGAAGGATTTTTAGCACTGTCAACAGTGGTGCTAGAAGGATGTCCAGATGACAAGCTGAGCCCGTTGAATCTCGTTTGGAGCTCTAATCTAAAAGGGCTCATATTCAAATATTACTCTCGAGGTGTTTCTCTAATTTGTCCCTTTATCAATTTTCAATCCCTGATCAACCTCTTTATCACTTGTCCCAGTTAAACTTTGATGGTGAGGATGGAACATCCATAATTGAGCACATTTATGGTTTTCTTAAATTTTTAGAATCTTACGAAATCAATGATGAAGAGTTTTCTTGTGTGCTTTTCTTCCTCACCCTTGAAGGTCGTGTTAATCAATGGTGCCATACCTTGCCGCATGCTTCCATCTATTCCCTTCATCATTTCCTTAGGGAGCTTCATCAATCCTTTGATAGGTATAATTACCGAGATGTTTAAAAAAGAATCAATCTCTTAAGATGAAGCTTAATGAATCAGTTGAGGATTTTTCTGATTGATTCCTTCACCTTTGTTGTGAAATTTCTGAAGAAGAAATGAATCAAGATTTCTTGAAACAATATTTTGCACGCTTGGTTCTTATCTCTTTACATATTGAACCTGAATCCCTTGATTTTCCTACTTCCCAACTCTTATGAACCATGAGACACCTCTAATTTCAGAGGAGAAATTTATTGCTCCTTTTGTTATTTGTCCTCCTCCTTTTCCAGTTCCGATGAAGGTGCCTCTGTGTGATGGTAATAAAGTTGAAAAATCCACAAACCAAATTCCTAATCCATCTTCTCATTCTTTTTCTGCTTTTCACGATTCAGATTCAATGGAGGAAATTCCAGATTGGTCAGGAAGCCTACGGTGAAGACTAACTCCTCCATTCTGCAAGATGATGTTACTGTTCATAATTTTAGTCTCAAATCTTTTTTGGATTTATGTTATCCTCTATCATCTACAGGCCATGAATCTTTGTACCATGTTCCACATGAGAAATTTGTTCCACCAACTAGTTTTCCACACTCTCTTGATTTTAACGTTGATGGTTAAAATTGTGATAAGATACAAGGCAGTCACATTACACAGGTAGAGGAGCAGGAAGGTGAAGATGATTTCAATCCTTCTTCTATTTTCCAAAATCCTCCATGTGAAGATGATGCACTTGCATTCTTGGATGATTTCCAATATGCTAATCTCGGTAGTGAATTAAATATAACCAATTCTTTCAATCAATTTGTAGCCTTGGGAAACAATCATCCCAATAATGATGAATTTATTGATGTATGTAATCACGAATGCCAGGTATATCAACTAATATTTTGGTTTCTCATGAATATTTTAGTTTAGATCCAGAGTCTGATTCGGTCAAAGAAGATGAGCTTATCGAAACTTCCTCTTCATCTCACTATCCCTTGTGCTCTACCATCTACGATGCATCTACTTGCGACGATGATACTCCATGCTCTTTAAGTTCTTCATCCAATGAGTTATCTTCTCAATTCTCACAAGGTGGTGATATTATCCATGATGCAAACAATCAAATCATTAAGTACTCTCCCATTCCTCGTAATCCCTTCTCTTGCGTGAAGACATCTCTTCAAGTCAGCTTGCTCTTGAAATTTCTCTGATTCATTCAACTTCGAATTTTCTATCGAAGAATCTTTCGACTTGAGTCATATGGTTATGGAAGTGGAAGAATATGGTCAAACCAATGACAAAGATGGCTTCCATCTAGTGAGCAACGGTCTTATTGAAACCAATGGTAGAAACTATCCTCACACCATGCACGATCTAGTACAATCTTCAAAATGCGTTTTTATAGTTTTGGAAAGTTTTGGGACCTGTCAGAAAGTCGAGGCACTTCAACTTCTATTGATGGTCATGTTAGGATCTCACGACTCTAGTAAGACCCCCGAACCAAGCTAGATTTTGTTTCTCTAGCATAACCCTTCTCTTTGCATGGTTTCACTCGGTGTAGATTTATTTTAAAAAAAGTTTGGTATTTCAGGTATAATATTACCGGATTTAGGAATATTTTTTAGTTTATTCATCTTCATGTAAATTTCTCTAAATCAAACTCGGGTTTGGAATGAGTATCTCTCATAGAGTCATGGAATTGTGAAGTTGATATTTTCAAAGACTATCTTTGGCCGAAGGAATCATGCCTATTAGATTCATCTCTTATAGTCAGCTCCTATTTTTTCTTGCGAATGTTATATTGCAAATCTTCCCCTTTATTGCACCTAAAATACTTTTGAGTAATAATGAATGCACGAGTTATCGCACAAATCAAGTTCTTCTTCATTCAACATGTCCTGACTGGTCTCATGCATTTGTTGTGCTGACACTCCTTTTAAATTCTTTTCATGATTACGATGCTTGCACAATTTTTCACCAGTTATAGAAAGTAGTTTGTCACATTTGGCTTGCGAGGATCTTGGTTCGATTGTTTAGAGCATTCACAGAACTATTCAAATTGATTTATATTCACTTAATAAAAATTGGGAATCTGATGATTTAATCAGCTCATCTGATCATTATACCGTCTTTGATGACTGTCATTCATGTTATCATTTTCCCACCAATATATCTAATGGCAGTTGTTATACATCCTTTGATATTCATTGTTCAACATCTCACTATTCGGATTTTTGTCAAGCAGTTGAGGCTGTTCAGTCTCCACTGATGGTTGTGTCAGGTCCTCAGTTTATCAACATCATTGTTGAACATGATCAAATCTATTTTCCCTCACAAGATTCTTGTTATAATCCCATGCCTCTAATTGAAAATCTGTATTTTCAAAGATTTTGGGGTTTTCAAGAGGATCATCGTGAATTTTATGATCCAACTACTGAATGGTTGGAGCAATCTTACTCAGCAAGCTCCATTGCAATAAATAAGTTTAAGCATTTTATCGTTCTTGCTAAACAGGATGGCACAAAAGAAGGTGCATTCTTAAGAAGTATTTGAGGTTTGTTTGATTATGCTTTCCATTGGAGAGGTAAGAATGTGAATTGGATGAAAGTAGTGGTTATGACACATCTTTTTACCCACAAAGAAGACCTTAAAATTTGTGTGCAAATTATTCAAGCTCTCATCTTTTCTCTTGCACATTTCTTTATATTTGTTTTAATTGATCATATCTTTGTGATTGCAGGTTGGGAACGATTACGATGGTTACATTGGAAATTCCATTGACATGACCCCAAACTTCTAGTTGTTAGGTTAGAAGTAGGATTAAATGCATCTTAGTTTTCCATCTCTTGCACCCATACCATCTTATTCTCTTTAGTCTCTCTTGTATTTTCTTACTTTTCTCTTGCATTATGCTTTGTTTAAATTTCTTTTGCTTGGCTTGTAGAAATTCCTTGTAGATTCAAACTACAGATTGTAATATGCTAAAACAATTGACTTGAATATACTCTACTTATTAGCAGAAACAATAATTGATTGATGAAATCGCGAAGCAGAATAAGGAAGAATTCAATCGCACATAACAAAATAATTTTCTGGGGAAAGTCACAGCTAAAAACCCCTGCTATTTGTATATTGCATTAATCAGAAAATTACAATGCTTTGCTCAAGCCTGAGTAAACTTTGCACTATCACAATCTGTTTCACTGCTTCACAAACAAGCTCCAGCCAATACTTAGCCAAATATGTTACATGCCAAGCTCCTATTTCCTTGCACAGTTTCCTAAGGAATTCACCTGTATTTAATTGGGAAATTTCTCATCCATAACTACGCAATCCATCAATAGGCCTTCCTCTAATTGCATGCACCATCAGTTTAATTTAGATGATTTTACAACTGATAGTACACTGTCCCTGAACTTTAGGTATTTCTCTAATCTGACATGCATGACTTAATTATGAGTGAATCTTCTGTTTACTGGTTGAGTAGTGCTGGTTACACCCCACTACTGGATCTCCCACTAATTCCTCCATCAGTTAGAACTAGTTAACTGAATTTAACTCAATTAAACTGAATTAAATAATTACAACTCAAAAGAACTCAACTTGGGCCCCTAAAATTTAGGAACCACTCTACATGACTCTACATAGACTCCCAACATGAATTAACTGAGTCAACTAAGTCAAATTAACTTAGTTAAATATTACAAGTTGCTATGATAATTAGAATTACAATTTAATTCCTAATTTAATTCAAGGAAAAAATTTAATTAGGATTTTATTGTTGCATTTTTTCAACACTCCCTCTCAACAATAAAGGGATTATTTGCTACCTCGATCCTGCCTCTATGAAACTCAAATTTGCATCTTGACAATGCCTTTGTCAAAATATCTGCATTTTGCTTCCCTGTAGGAATGTAATCCAACAACATGATTCTCTTGTGCACACAATCTCGTAGATGGTGATACCATATGTCAATATGCTTGGAATAATCATGAAAAACTAGATTCTCAAAGAGTTTGATACAACTCTGGTTATCACAACAAATCACTGTAGGATCCATCTGCTAACCAAACAACCCAACAAGGATCTTCCTCATCTAGATAGCCTCACAAGATGCTTGAGTAGAAGCCATGTACTCTGCTTCTGCTGAACTGAGTGCAACTCAGATCACTGCTTCCTGTTGTACAAAGAAATTGTTGTTGATCCAATACTCAAGATTCCCCCTATTATTCTCTTTCTATTGGATGGAATCCCTACCCAATCTGCATTTTTGAATCCTTGAAGCTTCACTCCCTCTGTCCATCTGAACCAAAGACCAAACTGAGTGGTGCCCTTATGGTATCTCAACACATGTTTAGCTACCTTTCAATAAATTTTGGTTGGCTTAACCATGGATTGACTAAGCTGGTCAACAAAAAAACACATGTCCGGTTGTGTGTTTACCAAATACATAAGTGAACCCATAAGTTGTCTATAAATAGTAGCCTCCACTACTTCACCTGAAGTAGAATCCTCCTTCCTCCACTTACTTGCTAGAGGAGTCTCCATGGGTTTGCTACTCTCCATGTGGAACTTCTTTAGTACCTCATTGTCATACTTTCCCTGAGAGACAAACAATTCCTCATCTCCTTTCCATACTTCCATACCAAGAAAGTAATGCATGAACCCTAGGTCCTTCATCTCGAATTCTCTTGCAATGTCCTCTTTGAAAGATTTTGTCAGCTTCTCATCATATGTTAGAATCAAATCATCAACATATAATACTAAATCAACAATTTACCTTCAACCATAATATGGTAAACGTTTGCATTTGTTCACTTTTGGTGAAGCCCAACCGGGTGAAATAACTGCCAATTCTAGTGTACCAAGCATAGGGTGCTTGTTTCAGTCCACACAATGCTCACTTGAGTCTACAAACATGCGACTATTTGTTGAAGGTCTCAAATATTTCTGGTTTCTCAATATACACATCTTCCTCAATCATGCCATTGATGAATTCTTTGTTCACATCCATCTGATGTATCTTCCATCCCATCTGCACTGACATTGATAGAATAGATCTGATGGATGAGTACCTTGCTACTAGAGCAAAGGTCTCCTCATAATAAATTCCCCCCACCTAAGAGAACCCTCTAGGCACAATTATAGCCTTTTGTTTCTCCATGCTCCCATCTGCTACTTGCTTCACCTTGTAAAGCCATATGGAACTCACCACTGACTTATCTGTTGGTCTTGGGACCACTTCCCAAACATTATTTTTGATAATGGAGTCATACTCCTCAACCATGGAATCAACCCATACTGGTTGCTACACTGCTTCCTTGAATGAGGATGGCTCAATCTCTACACTTACACTCATCAGATCCATGTAGCCAGTGTACCTATTTGGTGACCTCCTCTGCCTACGCTATGATGTGGGTACTCCCACATTATCTCTAAAATCATTTATCAATCTTTCAGCCTCCCTAGTGTGCTTCCTTCCATCTCTGGAAGTCTCTGCATGAGTGGGTGCTTCCACTCTATGATCCTTTGCATGTGGCTTCTCTAAATCATCCTGAGGTTCCTCCTTTGGATCTAAAATCTCCTCATTTTCATGTAACTTAAGCCACTTCTCAAGGGAACATCTCATGGCCTTCGATTGATTGAACTTAACATCTCTACGAACCACTATCACCCTGTTGGATGGTAGGTACACTTGATTGTTGTGAGGTGTATCAGTGTACCCAAAAAATATGCCTAACTCAATTGTTTGTCTATATTTTTCTGTGCATCCTTGGTAATATGAAAATAGACTAATGAACCAAAGATCTTGAAGTGTGCCACATCTAGTTTCTTACTTGAAAAATATTCTTCTGGTGTACTCATCTTGAGAATTTGATAAGGGATTTTGTTCTGCAAATAAACATCTGTGTTGCATGCTTCAACCCACAAGTGAAACGGTAGGCCCCGATCACGTAACATCACCTGTGCCACTCCCATAATACTTTTATTCTTCCTTTCAACCACCCCATTCTGTTGTGGGTTATGAGGTGCTATTAACTCCCATCGAAAGCCTTTTGAAGCACAAAAGTTCTTGAATTCATTCGACACATATTCTCCACCATTATCTCTTTTGAGAGATTTAACTTTCCTACCAGTATCTTTCTCGACAAATGCTTTAAATTCACAAAATTTACCTAGCGTTTGATCTTTCTTCTGCATGAAGAAAATACAACACTTACGAGAAAAATCATCAACAAATATTACACAATACACATGCTTGGTCGTGGATGTTGTCGAGAACGGTCCACACACATCTAAGTGAACTTGATCAAGGATTGCTTGCACTTGACTGTCTTAATAGTGAAATGAAGCTTTGGTGTACTTCCCCAATGTACACCCTTTTCATGTGTCTCTTTGCTCTAATGTACCCTTGGGAGGTCCTGTAGAAATTTGCTGCATGATCTTCAAAGCTCCGTGGTTCAAGTGACCCAATATTCTATGCCACAACTCACCGATGTCCCAGCTTTGCACCTTTTTTAATTTAGTGCTTAAAGAAGCGTAGCTTCTACATCCAATTTGTGGAGGTTCTTCACCTGAATGATGATTTGCTTCACCTATCCTGAGGCTATGTGACAAAGGAAAGCCTTCCCTTGCTAAATATAAAATCATAGCCACGATCCTCCAACATGGAAAATGAAATCGAGTTATTCTTCAAGCCTGGAACATACATGATATCTTTTAATGTGAGAGGAAAACTAGATTCCCTCTTAAAGGTAATAATACTAATAACAATCACACTATACCTCCCATCATCTCCTATCTTGATGTGCATCTAGAGGTCCTTCTCCTCCAAGTCACTGAAGAAATATTTGTTTCCAGTCATATGGAATGAGGCTCCACTATCTAGGTAGCGCACAATACCCATCATTGATGTCACCATGGAAGCGATGAGGGTGAAATCTAGTTTGAATTGTGAAGCAAGAGCTTCATTTGTCGCTCCTCCTGAGGGTTTCTTACCGACCTTCTTTTGTGGAAACTTTGTGGCATAGTGTCCCAGCTTGTGACAATGAAATAATTTAACTTCAACATGTCCTTCTTCTTGCTGCCCCCACTGGAATCTGATTTGGAATGGGATGAATTCCCCTTCCCTTTCTTTACCTTTCCACCTAAGGCACAGTTCTCCTCATCAACATGCTTGGATGAGGATCCACCTCTGGTGTTCTGCCAGATCTCTTCTTGTACCAAGTTAGACAATAATCATTCCCACTCTGGTAGCTTCTCCCTCTCATTAACTGAGTCCTATTAGCTGTGCCAGGTCTTGGGAAGTCCTAGAAGTTCTAGGCTCACCAAATCATCTTCAGAAACTATAACATCGACACTTCCAATCTCATCTCGACATTGGGTGAACTTTGTTAAGTACTTTGGTATTGTATTTTCCTTCTACATCATGATATTTTTGAGTTTGTCCTTCAGTTCCAACTTCCTGTGGTCATTTCTATTTTGAAACAGGTCCATCAATGCCTTCCACATTGCAAATGGAGTTTCCTTACCATGGAGGTTTGATACAATATGATCTCGAACTCCTTCTAGGATAATCCGTCTCACCTTTTCTGCACACTTTCTCCACTCTGCCATATCTTGAGCATTAGATGTTGGAGGCTTAGGAATATCATTTCCTATGAATTTTTTAGGCTCATTGTCTTCCAATATTGCCTCCATCCTTTCCTTCCAAGCAATATAGTTCAAACTTCCCTCAAGGGCATATTTGAGCCTCAATTCGTAGAACGACATCCTATTGGCTCTGAAGTATGATGCTGCAAATTTGATTTATCATGCAAAAGACAAACTCATATTCTCCTCTTCTATAGTGATTTTAGCCCTGATACCATGTAGAAATTCCTTGTATATTCAAACTATAGATTGTAATATGCTAAAATAATTGACTTGAATCTACTCTACTCATCAGCGAAAACAATAATTGATTGATGAAATCACGAAGCAGAAAAAGGAAGAATTCAATCGCACATAACAAAATAATTTTCTGGGGAAAGCCACAGCTAAAAACCCTCGCTATATGTATATTGAAGTAATAAGGAAATTTGATAAGATTATAGTTCTTTTCTTAAGCCCAAGCAAACTCTGCACTATCGCAATCTGTCTCACTTATTCACAAGCAAGCTCCAACCAATATTTAGCCAAATTTGCTTCCTGCCAAGATCGTATTTCCTTGCGCAGTTTCCTAGGGAATTAGCTCGTATTTAATTTCTAAATTCCTCATCCATAACTGCACAATCCATCAATAGGCCTTCCTTTGATTTCATGCACCATCATTTTAATTTAGATGGTTTACAAACTGATAATACACTCTCCTTAAACTCTAATCTCAACAGGGTATTTCTTTGATCTGACATGCATGAGTTAATTATGAGTGAATATTCACTTTACTGGTTACACCCCACTACTGCAGGTTACACCCCTTACTACTAGTTACACCCCACTACTGGATCTCCCACTATTTCCTCCATCAGTTAGAACTAGTTTAATTGAATTTAACTCAGTTAAACTGAATTAAATAATTACAGCTCAAAAGAACTCAACCCGGGCCCCTAAAATTTAAGAACCACTCTACATGACTCTAGATAGATTCCAAACTCGAATTAACTCATTCAACTAAGTCAAATTATCTTAGTTAACTATTACAAGTTTCTATGAGAATTATAATTACAATTTAATTCCTAATTTTATTCAAGGAAAAAATTAAATTAGGATTTTCTTGTTGCATTTTTTCAACATGGCTTCTAGCTTTGTTTCCTTGTTGTGTGTCGTCTTTCCTTTTGTTTTTTGTTCTTGTTTATTGTCTCCTTTAGTTTTCATCATGTGAATAAGTGTTGTGCCTGGACCTGTTTTGGCTTCTTAGTATGTGTGTGGCTGAAGTCTAAAGAGTCTTATGACACTTCAACATTTGGCTTACCTCCAGTCCGTTTCCCTTGTGTCGGTTACATATTTTGTTCGATGAAGTTCCAACAGAAAATATGATTCGTCCGTAAGGAGATTTTTGGTCCAACCATGAACCTGTGTCTACTCAAGAAACCTTATGCCTACAAACAATTTTTTGCTTCATTGTTTTCATGCTTATCCAATAAGTAGAAGAGGAGAAGAGGAAAAATCTAAAAGAGAAAACCTAAATCAGAGGTATCTATATGCTTCTCTAAAGGAACAACCTCTTATTCTCTCAATAAGTCAGGATCCCTCTTCCGCCCAACAATGAATAAGTCTCAATGCACAGTCCTCTTTAAAATAGATAAATAATGGTGAAAGAAGAGAAAGGCTTCCTGCACAATGAGGTGAAGAAAGCAACTTCACCGGGGTACTGTCCAGGCTCATTGGCAACAGAGCAATGTTTGTGTTCTTGCATGACTCCGTCGGGGTATTATCCAAGCCTGCTAGCAGCAAAGCAACACCAGAGATGAAAAATTATACTCTGGAAATCTTAAGTTCTGAGCTACTCTACCCTTCCCAACTTGAAACATTGTGATATTGTTAAATATTTTGTTGTGTTCAACTGAGAGGTCATAAAGGGGACCATGTCTATTCATGGGTTAAGTGGGGAGACCAAAGTAATCTACACGATGAATCAATACTCCCTGAAGAACAAAGGCACTGCATAGAAGAAGTTAATCGTGACAGAGAAGTTGAGATTCTACTAATGTGACACCAAGTGTTATAGCTGCTACAACAACCTCCAAAATTTTGGCTTACACCCAATTTCAGAGCCTTCCTTGGTATTGCACATTGTTTTCGCAAGCACCAAAACTCATTTCATGTACTTTCTTGAAGTATTTTTCTCCCCTTTGCAAGTTGGGTAAATTGTCATCTTTTTGAATGTTTGGTTGTCGCAAAATTTGTAGAAGCCTATTCTGATGGTTTCAAGGGTCTATCTTTGTGTATATGAGTTGTTATAATTATGCAAACATCTGTTGCACTTATTCACAAATTTTTAAGCATTGTCGCACAAGTGTCATTACGGTCGTCCCAAAGTCTATCTTAAGTGTCGCACTTGTCGTAATTGGTCATAAAGTTGTCAAACTGAGGAAAATGTATTGTTCATGTGTCCTGGGTGATCTATTTTTTCGTGTTGTCAAGTATTCTAAGTGTGAGATCATAGTCGAAGTCTTATCACTAATCACATCAGTCTAATAGTTTTACACTTAGCCATTTCTAAGAAGTTTTCTTGACCAAGAAACTTGGCTTCACCCAACCTCCTTGAAATACACATTGCGCAGTTTCAGTCCTCTATTTGTGACCTTCCCCTTTGGCATTGCACAATGCATAGTCCTTGCCTCCCATGACTATTGTGCTACGTATTTTTTGTGCTCAAGATCTGACCTTGACCTCCAGAATTTCACAATCCTTTCTCCTAGCCTAGCCCTAATTGCACACTGCGTAATCAAAAGCAACAAGCTCATTCCACAAGCTTTTGAAATGTGTATTTGTGTAATAGAGTAGCCTCCCTTGTCTCCTGAAACTACACAATGTTTTTACTAACTGTCCATCCCCTCATCCTGCCTCTATGGTTCCTAGAACTGTGTAGTTTTCTCCCATAGTCTAGCCTAAACTATGCACTGCGTAATCTCAAGGCTCAAGCCTCAGCCTTGAGCTCTTGAACTATGTAATTGTGCAGTCACCTAGGCTCATCTATCCTTCATAACTGCTCAATAGGCTGACCCAATGGCTCTCCCCTCAGCCTGTCATCCTAAGCTCCCATACTACTGTTATGTAACCAGCTCCAGAAAAGGATAGAAAAGATAGATCAACGCCTTATAATTCAGCCTCTTCGAGGGGGCAACCTCCTTTACATTACATAAATGA